>VSMD01096437.1:0-107810 GCA_008750895.1 Mirza zaza
TGTTAATTGCCTCTCTCAGCTGGAGGTTTATGTCCTCTGGTTCCTTAGGTTGGCCTGTGCTGCTACCTGTGAATGGGTAGGTAAATCTGATGAAATGTAAATCTAAAAATTTACATTTAAATTTTTTAAAATGTAAAATTAAAAATTTCATCTAAATCCAGATGAAATGTAGTAAGCTAACTGCAAAGCTTAACTATGAATACTTTCTCAAACCTTATTAGAAAGGTACTGACCTCATAATCCCCATCTCTCTGATTCCACAACTATCTCCTAATTCATTCTAAATATGAGCAATGAAATGAAATGTATTCACTAGGTGCCCTTCAATTTTAACTACTATGCTATAGGATACCTACTGCTTTAGATGATGGACATTTTCCCCAGCCGATATGGAATGTGTGTCGCTGAAAATCTACAAAGAGAAGGACCAACTTACTTTCTCCCTGAAACAACTAAGAAATGGACAAGAATATAGAAAACAATGGCTTTCAAGACACTGGGAATCAAGCAGAGGTGGACAATGGTTTATGAGAGGTGGGACACAAATGAGATTAAGGGCTACAATTGCCTCACTCTCTTGAAACAGTTCAATGCAGAGAAAGGGAAGCTCAGAGTCCACTGCCTCCTAAGGTGAGGAAATAAGGATTCTGAGGGATGAAGGTAGGTGGAGAACAGACTACCAGGGAGGACAGAACAGTGCAGAGAGAGAACTCTGGGTATCTGACAAGGTTTCCCATAGATTATTTAGCTAAGTCTGGTGAGCAAATGCATATGAGGAAATGTCCTGAGATTGTAGGGGGGTGGGGAAACACCCAAAAAAAGATTAGATGGAACCATGTTTACCTCACATAGGTAGAATGGAAAACTTTGTAAGTCATGGGGGATCTACAAAAGTAGATGCAAGACTACAAAAAAAGCTTTGCATTAGTAATAGGAAATTGTGATCTCTAGACTGTACATGACCTCAGACCCACCTAAAAAAATCTTAAAAGCAAAATTTAAAAGAATCAAGCTATCTACAGGCAACATGACTGCATACCAGAACAAAGCTCAAAAAAATTTAGATGAATACAAAAATATCCAGCACCTACCAAGGTAAAAATCTATATCTGGAATCCAATTACAAATGCCAGGAAGCAGAAAAATAAAACCCATTATGAGGAGAAAAATCAATTAATCAACACCCACCCAGAACTAACATAAATGT
Organism: Mirza zaza; assembly: GCA_008750895.1. Classification (NCBI taxonomy): domain Eukaryota; kingdom Metazoa; phylum Chordata; class Mammalia; order Primates; family Cheirogaleidae; genus Mirza; species Mirza zaza. The sequence goes on from VSMD01096437.1 coordinate 1,208, forward strand.
TAAAGTTAGCAGGAAAAAAAAAAATAGATATTATGACTATATCCCATATGTTAAAATGTTAAGTAGAAAAGCAGAAGATATTTTTAAAAGACCCAAATTATACTTCTAAAATAGAAACCTAAAATGTGTGATATAAAAAATACACTGGTTGAATTAAACAGCAATGAGACACCACAGAAGAGAAGACTAGTGAAGTGGAAGACATAGCAATAGAAACTCTTCAAGATTAATAACGGAAAGAAAATACATAGGAGGAAAAGGAGGTGGATGGGGATGGGGAGGAAGGAGAGGGAGAGCATCAAGAGTCCCAAAAAGGGGCAGGAGGATCTCTGAAGAATAATGGTCAAAATTTTTTTGTATTTGATGAAAGCTATAAATCCATAGAGCCAAGACAGTCAATGAACTTTAAGCACAAAAAACATGGAGAGAACTACACCAAGATACATCATAATCAATTTGCTCAAAACCAGTGATAAGGAGAAAAATCTTAAGCTAGAGAGAAAAAGACAAGTTACATGTCACTTTTCTTTTTTACATTGTTACATAGAAATAAAGAATGTAAACAAATTTCTTATTGGAAACAACACAAACGAGAAAAAAGTGAGGTAACATTTTTAAAAGACAAAAAGAATCGTCAATCTAGACTTCTATACCTTCTTTTAAAAATGAAGGTAAAATTAAGATCCTTTTAAATATACAAAAACTGAAACAATTCAATACCAGAAGACCTACACTGCAAGAAATGTTAAAGGAAGTCCTGCAGGCAGAAGGAAAATAATGGCAGATAAAAATATGAATCTGCACAAAGATATTAGACATGGTAATCTCTAAAAGATTGACTATTTAAATGAAGGGTCAGCCAAAGTCCACAGACAAAACCCACCTTGCTAGCTAGGTTTTAAATATATTGAACTACTGGAACCAGTCATGCTCAGTCATCTACCTGTTGCAACAGAGACCATATGGCACACAAAGTCTAAAATATTGACTGTATGGCTCTTAACAAGAAAAGTTTATCAACCCAGATTTAAGCAAAAGCAATAACAATGTTACAAAGTGCTGATGATATATATAAAAGTGATATAAAAATAACATAGATCAGAGGGGAGAAATGGGAATATACTATTACAAGGTTCTTATGCTATATGCAAAATTGCTTGAGGAGACTATATATTATAAACCCTAAAGTAACCACTAAATAAAAGGAGTTACAGCTAATCTTCAAGAAAAAATATAAAATAGAATCATAAAAGATATTTATCCAAAAGACATGAATAGAGGAAAATAGAAACAATGAATAGATGAGACAATAAAGAACAAAAATTTATAACCAAATCAATTACATTTAATGGAAGCGATTTAAATATCTCAATTAAAAGACATGGTCAGATTGGATGTTTAAAAAAAAAAAGATCCAAATATGCTTTCAAAAGAAACAGTATCTTTGATTTAAAATATAGCAGTCTAACAGTAAAGAAATAGAAAAAGATATACCATGCTAACATTATTAAAAGGGAAGATAGATGTAGTGACTATATTGTATCAGATGGAGATTTCAGAATAAAGACTATCAGGAATAAAGAAAGCCATTTTATAATCTTCATGGAACTAACTGAAGAGGTCATAATAATCCTGGACATTTATCCATGCAATAACGTAGCTTCAAAATTCATGAAGCAAAAACCGATAGAACTGAAAGGAGACATAGCTCTGCAATTATAATTAGAGATTTAGGGAAATGCAAATTAAAATGACAATATCACTATATACCTGTTCACTGAATGAAAATTCATTCAGTAAATAAATACTGCACCTACATTTTATACCAGTTACACATACACCATATGACCCAACATTCCACTTGTAGGTATTACCTTAGAGAAATGAAAGCATATGTCTATACAAAATGTTACCCATGAGTGTGCATAGCAGTTTTACCTGTAATAGCCAAAAATTGGAAACAATCCAAATGTCCATAAATGGGTGAATGGGCACACAAACTATGGTGTGTATATGTATACAATAGATTACTAATCAGCAATGAAAAGAAATGAACTATGGATGCATGCTAAAACATGGATAAATGTCAAAACAATTATGCTAAGTGAAAGAACACAGACCAAAAAACTATGTACTGTATAGTTCCATTTATGTGAAATTCTATTAAATGAAAATTCATCTTATAGGGTCAGAAAGATCACTGGTTGCTTAGGGATGGAGGTGGGGGGAAGCAGGGCAGAGCTGATGAGAGAAATTACAAAGCTACATGAGAACACCTGTAGGGCTTATGTTTGTGTTCATTATCTTGATTATGGTGGTAGTTTCACAGGTATACACTTGTGTCAAAACTTACCAAATTTTATACTTTACATGTAGTTTATTATATATCAATTATACATCAATGAAGCTGTTTAAAAAGAAATCTAAGATGTAAAAAGGCTATCACTGACCTATGTCAAGGTTAGTCAAAGAAGACATGAGAGGGCCCACAAAGCACAACCGCTCTGTCCAGAGGCACAGATGCAGTAACTCTGCACTGCTCCCCGACCTTCCCGCCGTCCCTCCCAGTGCCTGAGAGACTATTCATTCTAAACACACCTTCACTTCCTTTAAGGTCACACTTAGCGGCTGCTGCCTCCATCTCAGGAACAGGGTAGGAGAAAGTACTCTTCACCCACCACCATCTTTTTAGGGCAACTCTCTCTGCTGACAAATATTACCAGACACTGGGGGAAGAAGAGGTATCCACAGCTTTGAAAAGTTGACAACCCCTAATTGACACAGATTATGTAAAGGTTTTTCCTCCATGCAATCATTTAGGTAGTATACATATTGGGAAGGGGGAGTCTTTTTAAAAAATACTGACAATATAACCCAACGTCATTTTTTAATCAATCTACTTTCTAACAAGAAGAAGAAGAGTGTATAAATTTAAAACTTAAGGTAGGATGACAGATATCTTTGCTTTAAAATAAAACTTTATCTCTGCTTCCTTCTATGTAAAATCTGAAAAATTCATTTAGTAAATACTGCATCCATATTCTATACCAGTCGCACATAGGAGGCAATGGGTGTTGACACATCTCCAGGTGAGGAATCAATTGTTAAAATACCACTTATACATTAGTCAGAGGAAGACTAGACTGAGTTCTCAAACTAGAAACTGAGAAGCTGAGCGTTTCAGATGTTCAGAATTCTGTTGGGTACCCACAAGGCCATCATTTTACCTTGATTGCTCACAAATTATTGATAAAACTCATAGAACTCATATGTATCAAAATAACACAATGTGCCCTATAAACATGGATAATTATGTGTCAACTAAAAATAAAACAAACTAATAGCACTTAGATTTTGACATGAGATATATTAATCTCAAATACATTTAATGTCTCTAAAATATAGAAGTCTACCTAAGTGATACCAAGATAATGATAATCCATTTGTTTAGTGACATTTTTAAGTGGTTAGGAAAGATGAAAACCTTGAGTAATGTTTGTGGAGCAAAGGGAAGTGGTATCCCACAATGTCCATGGACCTTCCCTTGGTATAAGGAATATGGGACAAAAAGACATTTTTATCTGAATCGATAGGCAGGAAATCTATCCACAAATTTGTCTTGCTTAGAATCTGAAAAGGGCAAATTCTGTATTATCACTTTATAATGTATTCAATCACATTTCCGTTTCTGAGAGCAGATGAAAAGTGGGATGCCTGGGATTCTAAATTAATTCCTTTTATTCTTTTTCAAGACATAGCTTCTGTGCCATAGAAAGGGTATCACTGTTCCCTTCTCATTTCTTATTTATAAGTCAAACTCCCTGTCCTAATCATCTCTAGCTCTTCCCCAGTGTTAAATGGTTTCAAAGAAGTTTGGCATTTCTTTTGCAAAGTGCCTATTGCTTCACTCCTTAAATACTCATATTTACTTTGGAATTAAAAAGCAAGTGAAGTTAGTATGTCCAAGGAGAACTCTATATACCTACACCACTGTATCTGATTCTGAGTGCTAACCCAATATGTTCATTGAAATAGAACTCTTTTCAAACAATAGAAATCCAACCCAAATTAGCTTATGCAAAAGGAAGAAGTAATAAAACTGTAAAAACAAAAAAGATACCAGGCCCTAGGAATGGTTGGATTCAATCACCACCTTCCCACGCACTGTGGGGGAGGTGTTACTCCCCTAAGTTTTTCTGTGTTTTGGCCTATTCTTCCCTGTTATATATGAGGCTTTTCTATAAGCCTATAAATACAGCCATAAGTTATTCTTGGCTTTTCCCTTCAGCTAACGACCAGAAAGTCAAGAAAGCTTTCTGCCCAAATCCAATTCAAAAGATGCCCAAAAAGGACTCTAATCCCTTCATCCCAAAACTGAGGTGCTATAATTTGCAATCTCCACTAACGTCACACAATTTGGGTGAGGAAAGAGGAAATCAAAGAGGAGGATAAGAGAAAGAAGGAGAGGGAAGGGGAAAGGAAGATAGGACACATCAGACTATTAGATGAATAGTTGGAAGTTGGAAAAGCAACCTAGTATTGTCATAAATCTTACCCTTTATTGGTAACTTTGTTCTCAAAACTCACTAGCATTATTTACATGTGTAGGTTTGCTTGCTCAGCTTACTGAGCTCTTTGATGCTACAAAAAATAACACTGATATGTGAGCATGCTGCCATCACTAATGGTAGGTGTCTTAACTGCACGGTCCAAAGAAATAGTTAAACTATTGACAGCTATCTTTCAACTACAAATCAGAATTTTCTCCTTACCTTTATTTAAATAAAAAAATACCAAGATTATGATATATATAGAACTTATATTTCAAATAAAATAACCTCTCCCTAAAATTTGCCCCCTCACTACTACCTATTAAAAATCTGAGACTTCTTCTACCTTCTTTGACTTTTCTCATTTCAAAGAGTAAGACAGTTTCTCTCATATTTACCTCTAAATCTCAAAACTTTGGAGTTTGAACAGTTATATTCCAAAATGTGCTTTCACCAAGAATATAAATCTATAAAACCTTCTCCAAAATGGTGGATTGGGGCTTTTTATTATGTTCGTCTTAGTCATGGGAAGAATGCTGTCAGGGGACAGGATAAGGATGCCCTCTATATTTGAAAAATGCACCAAAAAACTCAACTCACACCAAAACACCCAACCATACCTTATGCACTCCAGTCATCCAATGGAGTCTTCAGCTTCTTATCCAGAGTGAGACCTCCCTTCCCCAGAGGGTATGTCCAATAAACACTATCCCAGTTCACCACAAAAACTGAAACAAATGATCCTATCTTTGAAGACACTCCTAGACACCTCGTTAATTTGTATAAATTGTCAGCAGAAAGGAGCTAAAGAAAAATCTCTCATAAATACCTGTTATCTCTTCCAGCACAAATTTATTGTAATATTTATTCTTTATGTAGCAAATGAAAGTTTCTTATAAAACTGAAAAATACAGAAAATATTTCATGAGATATATATCAGCTTTTTTGATATACTACATAATAGCATTTTTCATGCAATTAAATCTTCTTTGAAAACATGACTATATTGACTATAAACTATAATTCAATCGTATTAATGCACATAATTTAATCACTGTTCAATATTTCCAGTTTTATAAAAGACTGTTATTCATATCAATAAATCTTTTCTACAACATGATTACTTTGGGATGAATCTCTAGAAATGGAATTACTGGATCAGAGAAGATAAATCATTTTAAAACTCTTGATACATGTTGCCAAATTCCTTGCCAGCAGAGGTGCATTAATTTTCACTCTTACTAGCAGAATCTAAAAGTGATTATTTCCCCTCATCTTTGCTATCACTAGTATCATGTGAGCAGATATTTAAGCAAGATATTCAAAGTAGAAATTTAAAGTGGATTCATTTTTCATTTACCAAGGTGGAGAAAAGAAAAACTTCCCCTTCGACCCTGGAAGGTTCACTGAAAGATCAACTCACAATAAGGCAGATTAATAAGGGAAAGAGATTACAAATGTATTTACCATGCACATGGGGAGAATCACAGAATGATTACCCGGTATCTCAGTGGGCTCCAGAAGTTTATATACCCTCATTTTAGACAGAAGGGAGATGAGGAATATAGGTAACGCTGCTGATGGGCAATAAATGATTACTAGGCAGGATGACTAGATATTTGGGAGAATGAATGAATGGGGTGAAACAGACTAACTTGTAAATGATTCTCTTTGGAAATAGCCTGAGAGAGAGGTATTACCTTTAAAATGGGGTTGGGCCGGTGCTGGTTGCATTCTTGATCTTTTTTCCTGCAATATAGTGACAATTATTCTTAATAGGTCTGTCTGGTCTTTACAGAGGGAAAGCCCCTTCCAACATCTGTTGATCTCTCAGGGCCTTTAATTCAAAAAACTCTTTATGCCAAGGAGTCATATTTTGAAGTGAAATTCCCTGAGCTCCTTCACCAGCTGCTTAATTTGCACCATGGCTAGCATCCCAGTAGCTGGTGCTTGTTTTAAATGCTGAGTTACTTGGGGGGTGGGGGTGATGGGAAACTTGCTCTTTCCCCTGAAAGTTCACTGAAAGATAAACTCACAATTAAGGTAGGTTAATAAGAGGAAGAGGTTTTTATTTACCATCCTCATGGGGAGAATCAGAATGATTACCCCATATCCCAGTGGGATCCAGATATTTTTATACCCACCTTTTCGAGGAGAAAGGGAGAAGTATAGGTAATTCTGTTTAGGGGTAACAAATGGTTGCCAGAAAGGATGAATGGATGGAGGAAAACAGATTGCCTTGTAAATTAACCAGAGAGATGGCTATTATGTTCAAAATGATTTGGTCCAGCTCTGGTTGCATTCTTGATTTTCTTTCCTGCAATACATTGAGATAACTACAAGAGAAAGGAAAGACAATTATTCTTTTTGATGGGTCTTTCTGGTTTTACGCAGATAGAAGGAAACCCCCTTCCAAGGGCCTGTTGTTCTCAAAAGGGTTTTAATTTAAAATACTCTTTATACCAAGGAGTCATATTTTAGGGTGAAATTTCCTGAGCTCCTTCATTTGTCAACCTAAATGTCTATTAAAAAGTGGATAGTTAAATTTATCTTACATGTTGTCCCACACTATGGAGACATACATAAGATCTTATAAAATCCATCCGGTAAACTTGGAAAAATATATCATGAGTACAACTTGATGTGATCTTAAAGTAATACTCTTTGGTGTTGAACCTTAAGGCAAAGGAAAGCAAAAAAAGGCAAAGGAAAAATAAATGCTCTTGTACTGGCATACACCTCCTCTAGGGAAGGAGGTCAAGTATCTTCAAGAAATTAGAAGTTTGGTGCTCCTAATTTTCCCTTTTGCCCACTGATTTCCAAGTCTTTAATAACAATGCAACTTGAGGATGGGGTGCATCTTAGGAATGATTAAATATTTGTTCAAGCCATTTCTTAAAGTGACCAATAGCAGATGAACTGAATTCTGTCAACAAAAAAATTACTCTCTGCAAAAAACCAAGTTATCACAATATTAATATGTGGAGATAATTACACATTTATTAGCCATACAAATTTGTTTATTCTCTTTGGAGAACAATTTGAGGATTTTTTTATCAGAATTTTACTATCTACACCCTTTGATTCAGCAATTCATCTTCTGAAAATTTATCTTTATAAATAGACTCATATACAAAAGAATATGCACAGATAAATGTTTGCTGAATTGTTTTTAAAAGCAAAAATGAAAATCATGTCCATTACTAGAAGGTTAATTCAATAAATGCTATTGCTTTCATTTATTTGGAATACAACATGGGCATTACTGTGTCATTGGCATGAACCAAAATAGGGCAGATGTGCTGATATGGAAAGTTCTTCAAGATAAATTGGTACTTGAAGAAAAATCAATTAAGATATATAACAGTATATTTAGAATAATATTGTATCTTATTGTGAAAAAGTAATCACACACAAACAATAGTGTGGAAGTTTCCCAAAAGAACACATAAGAAACACTTTTTAGTTCTTAACTAAGGATTTGGATGAGGGAGACCCACACTTCATTATCAACTCACTGTTAGAATTTTTGAGTCTGTACTGTTTTCTTTATCATAATTAAAAAGTTAAGAACAAAAAGAAAAGAAAGCAAGTCCTAGTGTTGTAAAAGTAAAAGAGGCATTAATGGTCATCAGATCAGAAAGGAGAAGTGTAGAATGAGTTGCCTAAGGGTGCACAACTATTGGGTGATAGAACTACAATTAAGACCAGGATTCTACTTCAAGATCCTTACCCAAGTTTCTTAAATAATATGCATACTAGCTACCATTTATTGAGCATCTATGTGGGAGGCATTATACTAGGCAGTTTATAGATAGCATCTCTAATTTTTACAAGAACCAAATTGGGGATTGAAAGTGTTGTTGTTCACCTTTCAGAACCCTTTTACAGTATTGATTCAATTCCCTTTTTAGAATAAGTGGCCTGGAGTATTAGGAACTTCACATATATTATCTATTATCTGTATTAGCTTACAAAGGTAGATATTATCATTTCCATTTATAGATAAGAAAACTAAGCACTTTACTAAAGATCACACAGCTGGTATGTGATAAACCTGGGATTCCAACTCAAATTTGCCCGACTCCCAAATCCCTCTTTTAATTCTACTCTATATTCTACTTTTTGAGACCATAAACACTCAGGGAGAACTTGATTTTAAAGTCTTGTTTAATTACTATGTTAACTTGTGCATTGGCTGTTCCCAGCAAATCAGCAGCATTGTTCCTTTGTGTACTGACATTCCACTCAAAAATCATTAAATTTCCTTGCCCAATTATATCATCTTAGCTCTTTCACTGCCATGTACTCTCTTCTCTTATTCCTGAGCCAAAATCTTGTCACCAGCGTTGCCTGCCGACATACAAGCCCTGGCTTGTTGCAGAAAAATAATTCTAAAAACACTGCGGAGTCCAAATCAAAGTCTGCCCATCCATAGCTACTTTTCCCCTTTTGGAAGGTATTGCAAAGATCACAAAATAAAAGTCTTAGTGTTACAAACTAATTACTGTACATCTGCCACAATAATTACTATATTCAGCAATTTACAATTACAATCCAATTCCTTTATAATTGGGCTCCACACAGCTCTACAGTGATAGCTATTTTAGTTTCAAGACTTAAAATTCAACTCGACAATTTTGTTCATCATTAACATTATGAAAATTCATGGTTCCGACTCTACATACTAACAGAGTGCCAGTGGGAGCCAAAGTTTCGGCTTCTTGAACCAACATTTTTTTTGCTTTTTATCTTTGGGCCTGGACTCATGCTGTGTAACTTAGCCTGATTTCCATGTAGATATTTAAACAATGAAAATACTCCTTGACATCATTAAACTTGTTTTGTCTAGCATCTATCTCCTAAGCAGGGATATACATAATGAATTTCTTATGAAAGTTGGACAATATCAATAGTTTCTTTAAAAGTTTTTTAAGATATAATTAACATACAAAAAGTGGCACATATTTACAGTATAAAATAGTTTTTTTGAAGACAGGGTTTCACTCTGTGCCCCAGGCAGGAATGCAGTGGCACGATCATAGCTTACTGTAACCTCAAACTCCTAGGCTCAGAACTTCCTACCTCAGTCACCAAAGTAGCTAGGACTATAGGCACATGCCACCATGCCCAGCTAATTTTTAATTTATTTTTTGTAGAGGTGGAATCTCACTATGTTGCCCATGCTGGTCTCAAACTCTTGGCCTCAAGCAATCCTCCCACCTCAGCCTCCCAAAGTGCTGGGATTACAGGCCTTGAACCACCATGCCCTGTCTACAGTGTAAAATTTGATAAACCTGTGAAACCATAACTACAATCAAAATAATAAACATAACAAAGAAGCTCCAAAGAACTCTTCGTGCACTTCTATAATCTCACCTCCTTTCAAGGCAACCACTGATCTGTTTTCTGTCATTCTAGATTAATTTACATTATCTAGAACTTCATATAAACAGACACAAACATGCACCTTTTTTTGGTCTGACTTCTTTCCCTCAGCATAATCATTTTAGGATTCATTTATGTTGTCATCAATATAAATAGTTAATTCCTTTTAACTTCTGAATAGTATTACATTGTATATATATACCACAAATTACTTAGCCATTAAATTATATATTAACAGCTGGGTTTTTTCCAGTTTAAGGCTAATAAAAATAAAGCTACTCTAGACATTCATGTACAAGTCTGTATATGGATATATGCTTTCATTTTTAGAGGTGGCGTAGCTGAATTAAATGGTAGGTTTATATATAACTTTTTAGAAACTGCCAAACTATTCTCCAAACAGGTTTATATTACCACCAGCAATGGATGGGAATTCTAGTTTCTCCGCATTTTTGCCAATACTTGGTATGGTCATTATTTTTAATTTTAATTCTTATTGATTTTTGACATACTTAACATAGTCTAGATACAAATTTGTTATAAGATGTATGATCTGCAAATATCTTTTCCCCCTTTTAGTTCTCATATCTGGAAAGAGATGTCATTTTCATTTTTAAAAAATATTTTGTCTTAGTGTAGAATTCTAGGTTGGTTTTTTTTTTTTTTTTTCTTTGAAGAATTTGTTCCCCTATCTTCTCATTTGCATTGTTTCCAATGAGAAGTCTGATCTATTTCTTATCTTTGTCCCTCTACGGGAATCTTATTTTCTCTGGCTGGTTTTTAGAGTTTTTCTCTTCAGTGGTTTTGAACAACTTTGTGTAGTCATCTTTGTTTCTAATGTTTAGAGTTATTGGATTGATCAATTTATAATTTTTATTCGAGGATTTGGAGGCCATCACTTCAAAATTTTTTCTTTTCCTTACATTTAAGTTCAGGAATTGCAATTACATACATTAGGCAACTTAAAGTTGTCTCACAGATCTCTGCTCTGTTCATTTTTTTTAGATTTCTTCCTCAGTGTTTTATTTTGGATAGCTTCTGTTCCTATGTCAAGTTCACTAATCTTTTATTCTGCGATTATTTCCATCTTGTGTATTTTCATTATTCACATGTGGTTTTCACCTCTATACTTTGAATTTGTATCTTTTTTATATCTTCCATGTTTCTACTGAATTTTCAAATGTATGAAGTAACTGTTTTAATGTCCTGGTTTGCTAATCTTAACATCTGTGTCCATTGTGGGTTGGTTTTGACTTGTGATTTTTCTCCCTGTATGGGTTATATTTTCATGCTTCTTTGAATGCATGGTCATTTTCTACTGGACACTAGACATTACAAATTTTACCTTGTGGAGTGCTGGATATTTTTTATCATACAAATTTTTATTCCCGGATATAGTTTAGTTACTTGAACTCAATTTTTGAACATTTTGGGTCTTGCTTTAAGATTTATTAGTCAAGACTGCAGCAGTGCTAGTGTAGGTCTGATTATTCCCCACAACTGTGGAATGACTATTCTGTGTACCCTACCCAATTCCTATGAATTATAGGTTTATAGTCTGACTTGTGGGGACAAGCATTTTTTTCTGGTACTTTTGTGGATACCTGATGCTTTTCCCGCTAATCTTTTTGGATGGTCTTTCCTCACCTCAGCCGGTTTCCTCACATACATTTTGATCAGTACTCCGCTAAATAGTCATGTGTGACCCCCTGCAGATCTTTGGAGTGCTCTACATCTCTCTCTCCTTCAAACTTTTGCCCTGTGAACTCTAGATATCCTAGTTATTCTATGTTCATAACTCCATGTTTTCAGCTCTTTGTATCCCCCTGAATATGCCTCTGCCTGATATCTTCTTCTCTCTCCACCATGGTCTGAAAGCTCTCTCAAGGCAGTAAGCTGGGGCAATTGTAGGGCTGAACTCATTTGTTTTCCATCCCTCAGGGATCACTGCTCTGTTATGTTCAGTACCTTTAAAGCCATTGTTTCATATATTTTATCCAGTATCTTTAGTTGTTTCAAGTGGAAGGATAAATCCAGTTCCTATTATTCCATCTACATCAGAAGTGAAATCCAAAGGCAATATTTCTACATGAAGGTTGCTGAACTACATCAGTATAACTAATGACAAGGGGCATCTATGGTGAAATGAGACAAATACTGATTGAAGAGTCTGACTAGCTGTGTGGCCTTGGACAAGTGACCTCACCTCTCTGAACTTCTTTCCTCCTGAATGATTGTAAATCTTCTACCTCTAACATTCATTTAAATACATATATTCGTATTTCTATGTACACATATGTGTTTTAAGTGGATAGACCGATATAAATGGATAAATATAATACACATTCACATTGTGCCAGGCCCTTTCCTGGGCTCTAGGAATATGGCAATAAACAATACAGACTCATGTTCTGCCCTCATGAAGTCTAGGACAATACCAAAACTATTAATAAATAAAAAATATTAACTCCATTTATATTTTAAAAATTAAATTCATAATTTAAAATCTCCAAGTTCAGATAGCTCTCCTAGTGACTTCTTTTTTCTTATTAATCTGTCCTTCATTTCTAAATGATCTCCTGGTGATTTCTATGAAATATGTAAGAAATAAGATCAATTTTATACACTTTCAGAAAATAATAACATTCCAACTCATTTTATAAAGCTAGTATAATCCTGATAATCCCTAAGAGGCCATAACCAAAAATAAATATATGGACCAAGATCCTTCATAAACTCAGGTACAAAAATTCTAAACAAAACATTGGCAAATTAAGTCTAGCAATATAGAAAAAGGTAATATATCATGACTAAATGAGGCTTATCCTGGGACTGCAAAGTTGGTCCAACATTCATAAATCAATTGATTCAATTCATCACATTAACAGAATAAAGAAGAAAATGTATGATCATGTTAATAGATACAGAAGAAAGCATTAGACATAATTTAACACTCACGTTAAAAAAATCTTTCAGCAAATAAGAGTAATATTTTTACAATCTGAAAGAGCTTCTACAAAAATCTTATAGCTAAAATCATACTTAATGATGAAATATTAAATGCCTTTCCTCTATAATTCGGAATAGGACAAGTTAATCAATTTTCCACATTTATATTCAACATTGTATCAGAGGTTCTAGCCAAGAACAGTAAGACAAGATAAAGAAGTAAAAGCATAGAGATCAGAATAAAATAAGAAAAACTGTCTTTATTATGGAAAATGATTATTTATATAGGATCCACTAAGGAATCTACTCATTAAAACCTGCTATCAATAAGAAAATTTAACAAGGACACAGGATACAAATTCAATATCAATTGCATTAATATGCAAAATCAATTGCATTCATATGTAGTAAAAAATAATTGGAAAGTAAAATCTAAACAATGCCACTTACAAAAGCATCTAAAAACAAAATACTTTGGAATAAATTTAACGAAAACATGCAAGACTTCTACAATGTAAGTATAAAATATTAGACAGAAACTAAGGACTTTTAAAATCTAGGAAAACTAAGTCTTGTTCATAGATTATAAGATTCAATATTATAAAGTTCCCAAGTCTATACAACTGTATATTGTCAAAAATTTTGCAGGAATGACAAATTAATCCTAAGATTTACTTGGAAATACAAAGGACTTTCAATAGTCAAACAATTTTGAAAAAGAATAAAGCTGGATAAACTGTGCAACATGAGTTCAAGGTTTAGTAGAAAGCTACAATAAAGCCATGGTGATATGTCTAAAGAATAGACAAATCAATGGAAAGAAGATAGACCACAGACAGATGCACGTGTATACAATTAGTTTATTTTCAATTAATTTTATTTACAATTAACAAGCTGCCAAGGCAATTTCATAGTAAATGCTATTTTTAATAAATCCTACTAAAAAATCAGTATAATACAGTACAAATTGATTTTTTTTATCCTACCTCACACAACACACACAAATTTAATCAAGGTAGATGACAGACCTAAGCATAAAAACTAAAAATATAAAACTGCTAAAGGAAAATGATGAAAAATATCTTCAAATCCTTAGTGTGGAAAAGGTTTCTTAGGATACAAAAAGCCTCCACTATGAAAGAGAAGTTGGGCTTCAAATTTAAACCTTCTATTCTTCAGAGTGCTCTATTAAGAAAATGAGAGATAAACCACAGATTGGGGGGAAATCACAATACATAAATCTGACAAAAATCTTAAATTCAGAATATATTTTAAAACTCCTATAACTTAATATTTTTAAGTCAGACAAATTAAAGTAGGCAAAAGATTCAAGCACACATTTATCAAAAGATATATGAATGCCAACAAGCACATGAAAACATATCTAACATCATTAGTCATTAGGAAAAGACAAATCAAGACCACAATGAGATATCACTTCAGTCACTAGAATAGTTAAAATTAAAAAAAAAAAAAAACTAATAATGTAAAATGTTTGAGGATACGGAGCCATGAAAACTTTCATAGACTTCTGGCAGGAATATCAAAAGATACAACCACTTTAGAAAACAGTTATAAACCTGAAATATGACCCAGCAATTCTCATAGGTATTTACTCAAAAGATATAAAACAATGTGTTCACAAATAGTACAGAATTTTCATAGAAGTTTTATTCATAGTAGCCCAAGACTATAAACACACCAATACCTCTTTCAACAGATAAATACATTTTAAATGTGTGGTAAATTCATGCAATGGATTCAATAATAAAACAAAAACAAAACAAAAAAATGCACATAAACGAATTTCAACATCATTACAGTGAGTTAAAGAAGCCAGAACAGAAGAATAAATACCTATATGAATTCAGTTACATGAAATTCTAGAACAGGCAAAACTAAGCTGTGTCGATAGAAATCAGATCACCACCTGGGCAGAAAGAGTGAAGGGTGGGATGATTTGAGTGTATAAAGGACTTTCCTAGGTGATAAAAATGTTCTTGATTGGGGTGGAGGCTACCCCAATGTATTAGTTTGTCGAAACTCATTTAGGTATATCATCTTATGTAAATAATGCCTCAAGTATTTTTTAAAGTGTACCAGTCCATGAGAAGAAAGAAAGGCTATTCAGGCAGCAGAATAGCCTTTGCAAATGCTCAGAACAGAAAAAAATAGTGCTGCAAAGTGGCCCATAAATTACCTACTGGATGTTTAATACCCAATTTTAATCCTCTCTAACCTACACATGGGTTTTAACTGAATTGTACATTCCACAAGAAGTTCTCATCGGACTCACTAAAATATATGCATGTACACTGCGGGGTAGTATAAGTGTTTAGAACTTGGGCTCTAGAGACAGGAAGCCTGGATTCAAATCCCAGGAAAACCTCCACTCTTATTTAGTAGTTGTGAGAGCTTGAGCAAATATTTAATCTTTAATGCCTCTTTTTTTTGTATCTCTAAAATGGAGATAACAGTACCTCCCTTCCAAGGTGGTTATGAGTATTATGTGAGTTACTACGTGCAAAGTATTTGGTGCCTATCCTGTAATAAATATTAATTATTACTTGAGAACAAGGTTTGTGCTTCTCTTATTCACTACCACTTCCTGGTACATAGTAGATTCTCAATTAATACACTGTATTTACTGGCTGGCATTATAAGGAAAAGAGGTCCGTTTGTTGGATCTAGAAAATAAAGATGGTGGAAGCAGTAACTAATCATTTCTCTTCTTCTGCAGCCCCTGGGCTGGAACAGGATGTGTTTATAGCTCTGGCATTTACCCTGCAGATGGAAGCTTCTAAACACCCCCAACAGCACACCTACCAGAAGCTGGTTTCCTCTTGTGCAGCTACAGTAGAGTCAATTCATCCTAAGACCCAAAAAGAAAATAGAGGAATTAATCAATAGCTTTAGTCTCAACAACCATATCTTAACTAACAGTTAATAATACTTGGGAATTAAAACACTTTTGTACATTTCTCATGGACCAAGAAAAAAAAATGTTCATTCAAAACAGTATACTATAAATCAAATATTTAATATGGCTTCTCCTTTTTCTTAAAAACTTCATCATAAACAGTATCCTCTAAGAAAATCCCCCACAGAAAGCCAGCAACCTGCTCCACTTGGCTCTTTCCCCAAGGGTTCCTTCTAAGCCCTCAATAAATATTTGTTGATTGAATCACTGAGAAAAACTCCTAAGAGTGGAGATTTGAAAATAGTTCGAAATGGCTGCACCACAGAAGGTAAGAGGGAAAATAAAAGAAAGTTGAAGAGCAGACCACAAAGGACTTCACCATGTCAATTTATTTTTTTCTTTATCCTGAGTGAAAGTAGGTAGCACAAAAGAACCACCATATTGGATTATAATTCACCACCTCGGATTATAATTCTGTGTACTCAAGTATCTCCCACATTAAAATCTGTTCTTTTTGTGGTGTTTATTAATGTTTATTATTTGTCCTTAAGCAAAGATTTACTGAAAGCTCATTTTAGAGAATATAATTCAGAAAAACATAATTTTTTTAAAAAAAATCTGTATGCTCAATAGTTCTATACAGAGATGGCTCCTTGTATTGCTCTACTTTGTTTTTTCCTATGCATATATTCACATTTCACATAGTTTGTGACCTTTTTACTGATTATAAACTTCTTGATGATAGGAAAAGCATGCTATCCATCTTTGTGTTCTTCAGAGCAAACGGCCAGCTCTTGGTATACAGCAGGGGCCCCTCAAATGGTAACAGCCAGCACCCGCATGACACCCTTCACGTGCCAGACACTGTTGGCAGCACTTTATTGACTCATCTAACTCCCGCAGAAATCACATGAGGGTGGGCATTATGTCCCTTTCACACATGAGGAAACTGAGACTCATTGAGGATGAGTGTAATAACTTGTCCAGGATCACAGAGCTGGCATGCGGTAGAGCTGCAACTGGAATGCTCCTAACCCCTGTGTTATCCTGCCTCTCAGGGTCTGGTTTTATTGGAACTGATCTCCTGAACCAGAATCCCCAGCAGAGTCTAAAAACCACTGACCTAGTCAAACTGCCTATTTTGCAGGAGAAGGAAACTAGACCCAGGGAGAGGCAGTGTCTTGCCCAAGACCACACAGCTTGTTGTTCCTTCAACCAACATAGGTATTAATTAACAAAGATTTATAGAGAAATGAATATGTGCCTTGTATTGGGCAGAGTTTGAAGCAGAGAGAAATAAGAACTGGTCAGAGCCCAAGACACTAGCCTTCCTCCTGATGTTCCTTTTTCCTACAGTGCATCGAAGGAGAAGTGGAGGGGGTAGGGTGTCCAAGAGGAAAACCAGGAATAGCAACAGCAGGGCCTTGGAGGGGATAAAAATCGAGGGCAGCTTCATAAATCACCTAAGTCACTTTTACAAGGGGCTGCATGTGACCTACTAATCTTCATGCACCCTGGGATGGCTAGGAGGGTGTTTTTTCCATACGGTGAGCCCCTTAAGCAGAGTAGAATTTCATATCTGTAGAAATGAAAGGGAACTTACAAAATAGAACAAGACAGATGGAATGGCAGGGATGGACGAGTTGGGATGGGACGGGAGAGCACAGGAAAGGATATGATAACCTAGAATTGAATGGAATCAAATCAAATCCCATCCATGGTGAGTAGGCAGGAATCTGTGTTCATCCACTGAGGCTATCACTTTCTCCTTTGGGCAAAAATTCTAGGAAACTGGCAGACATCCTTGGCAAGTGATGCCACACACCATCTTGGCCTCTCATGCTGACATAACAACCCACTGGATCCACTAGTCTCTAGGATCCACTTAGAAACTCCAAGACCTCCAATATTTCCCAACTAATATGGAAGAGGACATTTAAGACCAGGGAAAGAGAAATGCTGAGCCTATTAAAATGCCTCACCCATGGAAACACAACTAGAATCAGAAAGACATCAGATTTTCAGCCTGTGCACCCCATGTCCAAAAAAAAAAGTTCTTGACCACGTTCTGAGGACAATCTTATGTACATTAATAAGTTCAACCAATCATAACTCCTCTGTATCCTGAAGAAGTGAGGAAATAAGAGTCCAGGATAGAGTCTAGGGACCTTGTTCACTTTCATCTCGAGCTAACACTGGGGGCAGCCACTGCCTGTACCTGTGTCAGGATCTTCATAACCCCGAAATCCACGGCTGTGATTCATCATTACCTCAGCAAGCATTTTTGCCACACTCACTTCAAAGTTGGCAGCACTTTCTTGCTGCTACTTTGATGACTAGAGCAACTTTATGCAGGGAAATCATCTCAGTCAACACAGAGGCCGCTGGGCAGCCCGCCAGAGCGGAGCATCTGTGTCAAGCCTGCTTCAGACAAGAGATCATTTTGCCTCAGCTGCAATTCCTTGGGGCTGCTGTGTCAAAATATTGCAACTCCTTTGTAATTCAGAACATGCTCCCTCGGGGCAAAATCGTGTGGCAGACAACGGCTTTGACAGCCACTCTGTTTTCAACCTCTGTGCTTGACGTGGGGGTGGAGATTACTCCCCAGTTTGATCTTCCTGCCTTACGTTAGGACCAGCAAGCTCTCAATAAATCCTGCACCTACCCTGTTATTCCTAATTTGTCCACCTGCAAATCTCTGGAGCATGGTAAATATGGGAATAAATGATACTTTCCTTCCCTCTGTTCTTTGGATAGCAGCTGAAAGTCAGTCCCTGGAGTGTCATAGCATCATATGCTGGAACACCCTACGACAGAAAAGGACGACTCTGTTAATGGTTTGACTCTAGCTTGGTGGTTTGCGGTGGGAGTGAGTTGGAGCAGCAGATTTTGAGATTGGGCATATACTCAAATCTGCTTGTTGACAATTTGTACCATAGAGGCAGTTATACCCAACCCCATCAAATTCTATATTGTCATTCAATTATTCTATCAACCTGCTGTTTGACTGCCTTCATGTGACAGGAACTGCCTAATAGCAAGAAGTGGACATCCAGCAGAGAGTGGTGCGTAAGAGCTGTTCCCCACTTTGAGATCCTTCATGACTACTACATTTACTAATATTATGTCTTCTGTCTTCTCTTCTTGGACAAGGGATTATTCTCATGAGGCTGACAAAGGTGACATTCATAACATTGAATGCTACGTTAGATGAGATACTTCCCTCCAGCCTCAATGAGCCATTTAGAGGATAGTTTTCAGGTCTTCTAGACAGTCATAGATAATTTATTTGGAGCGTGACTGGGATTCATCAGAATCAGGCTAAGGAGACTTGATTTACACCTCTCCAGGGCTTTCTCCCCTCAAATTCACTAACACTTCTCAAGTTACCTCTTCTTAGCTCTTCACTGATATTTGAGTATAATAGACTGAAAAGCAATAATATCTTGGAAAACAGAAGTCTTGTCAAAGTAAATCAGGTCAAGAAAGTACAAAAAGAGAATCCTAAAAGTAATGAGAAAATGAGTGCTTTTCAATACCTCTGCCAGTTATCACCAACCCAATGTCCACCTCTCCTCCTACACATTAACCCTTTGCACTCGGATGTCGAGTGGATAATGAGAAAAAAAGCAAGCGAGTGCCAAGGGGTAAACCTTCTTCCAGATGATGAAAAGACTTCATATTACTTTTTTCAGGCTCTATTGGAAGCTTTAACAACTAGGATTTCTAGCTTCTGCTGATGCATACCAGAGTTTGGAAGTTCTATTTACTTTGGCAAGGCCTACAAAGATAAATGGAAGACGTCAACAAGTCATTTGGTGCCTTGGGATGTGGCCTGGCCTATAGTTCCACCTGCTGTTTTACCTCTAAATACAACTGGTCTTTGGCAACAGTGAAGCAAACATTTTGATCCAAATGACCCACCATCTCCCATCAAAGTATGCCCTATAACATCCCATCCAACTGTAGAGAAATTAAAGAAATATTGCTGTATGGCCTTTGACAATCCTCCCATCAGAGGTGGGATCTTTGTCCCCTCCCATCTTTGTCCCCTCCCCTTGAATCTGGGCAGGTTTGTGACTTACCCATAACTCCAATAGAATGTGGTAGAACAGAGGCGGTAAGACTTTTAAGGCTCCGACAGAAAAGGTGATATAGCATCTGCCTTGTTCACTGGGATACTCACTTTTGGAGGTCTGAGACACATGTAAGAAGTCCAGCTCCCTTGAGACTGCCATGCTGTTAGAGAGCCCAGGTCACATGGAGAGGCCACATGCAGCCAATCTGGTAACAAGCACTGCAAAGTGTACTTGTAAGTGAAGGTGTCATCCCATGAGTCCAAACCCAGCCAAAAAGTACCCCCTATCCATTCAGGGGCAAAACGGGATCCCCACAGTGCCTTGTCTGCAATTCCTGACTCACAGAATCCATTGGCTTAATAAAATGGTTGTTTCAAGCTTCTACGTGTTGCATTAATTTGTAAACAGCAGTAGCAACTAGAACAAATAGTAGGGTATTGTCATTTAAAGTCAAACAGGCCTGCATATAAATTCCAGCTCTAGCGCTTACGTGAAATTAGCAAGCTCCTCAATTTTTCTGAGCCTGTTTCTGATCTCTAATATAGCTTTTGCGAGACATCAACTCACCTGTCAGAAAACAGTACTAGTACTCTTCCCATGGATGTTTGCTGCTTTCTCCCCTGCCATTCCTCCTTATTCCCAGTTCTGGTGAACCGATTGCTGTCAGTGTAGCTAATGAAACAAATCTATTACCATTCATCTGAAACCTAATTATTTATACAAATAAAGAGCAGCTGAAGGAATGGCTTGTTCAAATAAGGACTGGAAAAGGGTTTTTTCTCATCCTGGCCATTTGACAAGAGGGACTTTGGTCAGTGTTGAGATTTGCATCATTATTCTAATTAGAAGCCAGCTAAAAGCCAGTCTCCTATGGTCATGCTAGATTGTAGTGTTTCTCAGATTTCAGTGTACGTATGAATCACCTTGGGATCTTGTTAAAATGCAGAATTTTATCCAATGAGTCCTGGGTGAAGCCTGAGCGCCTTCATTTCTAATGAGCCCCAGGTGATGTCCATGCTGCTGTTCCACCAACTCGCTGAGCAGCAAGGTCCTGAAAGACTCTATGAAACCTAGTCCTGATTATTTAATGACTGATTCTACCTCCCTACTCTACAACAATTCATCCTCGACTTCCCCCAGATTAGCCCAGCATGTTTGGTGGCTGCCAGATCCAGGCGAGGGCAGCTCACCTAGCTTCAAGCTGACTACAAAGTCATTTCCATCTTCAGCTTTCTTTTACAAGGGCCCTGCAATTGCCTAACCTTCTCCCCCACTGCCACTCATTTTTCCTTGAATTCTTCACAACCATCTGTGATCAGGGATGATTCTGCTCTTTCACAGTTGAGGGAGGGTCAAGGAGAGCCCCAAGTGTGGCACTAGAATCCAGATCTTCTAACTCTAGGTGAGCAGACATCAGCTTACTATGGGGGAGCAACTACACAGTGTCACCATGCCACACCTGGTCCAAGTGTTAACTGGCCTGTTGTCAGGCCAGCTATTTGGGAAAATACATTTAAATGAGAAATAGATTCATCTCTGCTCTTATGTAGCCTTAGGTCCTGATGTGTAGGGGGCAGGGCAGGGGGAAGAAACATATTGAGCATTTATTATGCACTGAGTGTTCTGCTTTTCCTGCGTTATACATTGTAATGCTCCTAAGACATTCTAAGGTAGATGCTGTTAACTCTTCTGAGCCTCAGTTTCCTTATTTGTAGAATGATGTTAAGTATAATAAATTCACGAAAACTCTCCCAGGACAGAGTGATGGAGCAGACTTCAAGGTGGACATATCTGACTCTAAGTCTATAGTTTCCCCCTTAGCACCTCTTGTTTCCAGGCATAATATTTTATTGATATGCTGTGTCAGTCAGTGAACTTGTACAGATTTGATGGATTGGCTAATTTATTGAGTGAGTAGTTGATAGTACTGGTAGGGGTCAATGTATGATTTGGCCAAGTCAGCCCACAGTTTCCCAGTTGACTTAGATGGGTTCAATTCTGCCTATAATTGATGTGACTTCTGCTCTCAGGCAGTTTGTGCCATAGGAGAACTATACTGGAAGCCTATATTTCACTGATTCTGCTGCTTAGAGCTCTGTTAAGATGGTCTCGCTTGTTGAGCTTGGCTGCTAGAGATTCTGGGTAAAGGCAGAAGACCTATGGGCATTATAAGCCTTGGAATGCAAATGAATTTGAATCTTTTTATTCTGAAGTCTCAGTATATTCTCACTGGAAACCAAGACTAGATGTTAACATGTGAACCATTAAAGGGAGAAAGAACAACTTGAGCCCAAAATTAAATAGAAAACAAATCAAGATTTATGTACGTTTGCTGCAAGATGGCAGCTTGTTGTGGGACCTCTCGATGACAAGGAGAAATAGGGCAGTAGATGGTCTTATTTATACCAAGGTTGTGTGTAGGTCTGTCATTTGATCACTGTCTTGGGTTTCAAGTAACAGACTCAAGCTGGCACATAACAAGGAGGATTGATAAGGAATTAGGAGTACTTTATAGAATGCAATGACAGGAAATACAGATGAGGCACATAAGAACTAGAAAATCTGTGAGCTGTTGGCCCCTTTGTCTATCCAGCTGTTGTCTCTGCCTGGAGCCACATGTCCTCTTGGCTCTGCCAGAAAATTTTTTTTTCTTTCTCTCTCTCCCTTCCCCTGCCCACCCCCCCATTTTCTCTACAAGGCTCTTCCTTCCTGAAACCTCATAATATCAATTTGCATGGAGCTCTGCGTTGCCATGGTGCCAACTCTAGTTGCAACATGACCTTGCAGCTCCCCTGCCCATTACCATCTGACAACATCTGGATCTCTTGGTTCAAGTTCTGAAGATAGAATTCGATATTCAGTTTAGGGTCAGTTATGACAGAGTTGAAGTCACCTCGTACAAACATCATCCTATCCTTTCTGGAGTCTGGGGTGGCAAGTGGGGATCGGGGAGGCACCTCCAAAGTAAGGAGCATGACCTCAGCAGACTTCCAAAATATATCTGCTACGTACCTGAGGGGATGGGAGTAGAAATAGCCAAGACAGAATCCAGCCACAAACCCCAAAGAAGTATAAAAAGAATAGAAAAGATAAAGTCCAAAATACTCCCTCAAGTATTTTATATTCTATAGCTTTTCTTCTCTTTCATACAAACTGTTTTTTGCATATGCAATAGAGGTTTCACTCCACAACTTTCAGACTCAAACCTGGGTTTTAGTGCCAGCTGTGTTTCATTGGCCTTCATTTCTTTATCCTTAAAAAGATCAATTAAATCCATATAGTGATAGTCTTTCTTCCTGCTCACTAGAATTGTGAGGGTCTGCTATGTGCCAGGCTCTGTGCTCAGCTCGGGAAACTTGATCTATACCCAGAAAAGCTAGCATAATTGCAGAGAATACAAGCCAGGTAAGTAAGTATTCTACTGCAGAGTTTTTCAAAGTATGGTCAGTTGACTCCCCACAGCATATGATGGAGCAATGGGACTCCAACATATAAGTACCTTGGAATCTCCTGGGTTCCTACTTAAAATGCAGATTTCTTTTTCTCTCCCTAGATATACTGGGTCAGAAGCCCTGGGGTTGGAGCCCAGGAATGTCTTTTAAACAATCCCCCAGGTAATCCTGTGAGTGCAATGTGTAAGAACCACTGCTTTATCTCATGAGAAATGTCACAGATGAGGCCATCCTGTGGCCACAGAGAAACTCCTTTCATTAAAGGTGTTCAGAAAACTTCCCCAAGGAGTGACATCTGAGTCGAGTGCCAAATGTGTTTACCAAGAAAAGAACAGGTATAAGAGAACTCCAGGCAGAAGGAAAAGCAAAAGTTCAGAAGCATGAAAATCATGGGAGGTTTGAGAGAAGAGAGAATAGACCATCTAATTAGAATGTAGAACATTTCTAGAAAGAATGGCAAGGCATGAGACTGGAACCAAACCAGGATGGGCCAAATATGCAAGGTTGGAAAGAATAAAATATTGGAGAGGTCCTTTAAGACAGTTTCTCTGACAATTTTTTTAGTACCTTTTTTTCTAGAATTCACTTTCCCTGCTACTGTCTTGACCCACAAAAGGCCTCCAGAATCTCCAAGTCACTGCTCACCTAACAAAATTGTTGAAATATAATAGAGACAGAGGGCCTGGAGCTGGTTACATCAAATGCCACTTAGGAGAAGGAGAATTGAAAAGCATCCCGGGATCTGTCAGCTCCCAGAGCCGTCTGGGTGCTTCCAAGGAGAGGGAGTAGGGCCAAGGAAAAGAAGCCCACTCTTCTACCATCTCTAGAAAGACAGAACAGACAGAGGATTGCCTTAGCCAGAGTCATTCCTGTGCCAGCCGAGATCCAAAAGTTGTTTGTTTCCCTGCCAGACAGAAGAGGCTGGGAGTCTCCAACAACCTTGCCCAGCCAGGAATCTCAACTTACCTTAAGCCAAACTTCCCTCTGCCTACTTTCCTCTCAGGACCTGGCATTCCCATTTCCAAAGTCTTCCAAATAGTCACGTGCAGAGTTAGGTTAAGGGCAAAAACCCACACCCAGAAATGTTCTTTCTTTTTTTTTTTTTTTCTTTATCAACAGGGACAATTTGCTTTTAAAATAGTCACCTGCGGTGTGATTGATAGGAAATCACTACTTGTCATTTCCGGCTCCATGGGAAATGTCATTTCAGTCAAACTTAACTAAGCCTTTTATTTCCCATATTTGCTCCCTCATGAATTGGAGCCTGTCGGCCGCCCATTCAAAAAACAGCAGAGAGCCCGAGTGTCCTGCGGTATCTTCTATAGTGCAAGTCCTCCAGCCTCCCAGATTACATTTCCAGGTCTCTTTGTTCCCTCTCCATTAGAAGGTATCCCTCCCAGAGCTGCATGTCTGACCCTATTTAGGAACCATTTAGAACAAAGTGTAAGGGCTTAATTTTCTGCTTTTCCCTCTCCACACCTCCTCCATCCACCTCCTCCACCCAGCAACACCACAGGAAACCCAGGCTTCTAATAGAACCAAGTAATTTTCTGAGGTTCCAATATTTTCTCTCACACACTTAAACGATGTTTCAGAAACCAGCTTTTAGGGCTGACAGACACAGGTCCCCCCAGACAGACTGAAGCTGCACATGTTCAAGGGCGGGGTTAAGCCTCCCAGGGCTCACAAGCAAGACAGGGGCTGTGGAATCACAATGACTAAGATTTAAATTCTAACTCTCCCAGATACTAATCATTTCACCTGGATTAATCTGTTTTCCTAAGGAAACCTCAATTTTCTCACCTGTCATATTGAAAGGATACTAATATCCAACCAGTTGTTAGCGTGAGAAGTAAATAAAGTAATAGTAGCAGACAGTGTTCATTGTCATTCTCAAATTTATTATCCTGTGGCACCATCTACCTTAGAGGCTGGAAGAACTTAATGCTTTCCTGGTGCCCCTTTCAGCAAGGAGCAGCCAGATAACAGAGTTCTAGGCAGTATTATATAAGCAGAAGTCTGAAAAGAGTTCCTGGAAGTTTTTCTGCTTTCCTAACCAAAGGGAAGGGCGAGACTTGACTCTTTCCCCTGCTTTTTGCTTCCTGCTTTGAGCAAAAGCAGTGGTAGCTGGAGCTGCAGAGCTGTCATATGACCAAAAGACTTAGTCACCTTTCCCGATGTCATCAAGACACTGAAGCAGTGTGGAAGCCATGGAATTCCAGGTTTTTCATGATATGGAAAAAAGTGTCTCTTCCTTTAAGCCACTGCAAGTTCAGTTTTCTGTTTCTTGCTACCAAATTCATTCCTAACTGATACATGTAAGTGATGTACATAAAGCAACTACAGGAGCCACTAGTATTTAATAAATATTAGTTCTATCTTTGTCTCATGCTGCATGTGTCTTCTCAAATATGTCAAGTCCTAATTTATACCATTGATATTTAGAGCAGGATCTGGGCCTAGGACATCAGTCCAGATTGGCTTATGAAGCCTCTGTAAAGTTTCTTCCACTTTACCCGTGTCCACACTGAGACTCCTAGTTAAGGAGAGTCAAGCCGGTTGATCATACCCCCGAGTGCTGAGTGTCCTACCCCCAACCACTCTTCTCTCCATTTCCTGCCTTCTCTCGTTCCCTTCCCCCTCTGTCCTTTCAGTCTGCCTAAATCTTCTCCATCCTCCATGTCCAGGGGCAGCCACATCCAGGGGAGGGGACAGGGTTGTATGGCACAAGCATGTGGCCCAGTATGGCAATGGTGATTGGAACAGGAGAAAGCAAAGCTAGTCCAGGGAGCCCTTGGAAAGGAGGGATATGAACTTTCTATCCCCAGTAATAATAAAACAGAGCTCCACAGGGCAGAAGCAGAGCAGCCATCAGGGCTCACTTGGGCTCTGGTAGTCAGGAGAAACAAACAAGCTGGAGAACCAGGTCACACAGAGAATACCAGGGGGTTAGAGGCAGGAAGCACAGTATAGACAGTGGCCCCAGAAACTCCACAAGATCCCTGGCCAAGAGAAGAGGAATTGGCTGACGTTCTGGAAGACTTTATCCCCACCTGCCACTCCTCAGTGTGGGTGGAGGTGAGCAGGTAAGCAATGAGAGGTGAGAGGACATTCCACAGCAGCCCTTAGGATTTCTGGGGAGTGCCAGCAGCAGCCAAACCGACCTGGCCCGTGCTCTTCTTGGGTAAATTGTGACACCTGCTGGCCCATGGTGGAGAAAACCCAGGCTTCACTTCAGCAATGAGTTTCCTGGTGCTGTTGTGCAAATGGCTCCCAGAAGGACACAGTTCTTGGAGAGTGAGAGACTGTGCATCTTTGAGTTCCTGTGGCCATGCCCAGATTGTTTCCTGTGACCACAGTTGTCTGGAAGGACAATGGAAGTTACCAGAAGGCAGGAAGTTGTCAAGGAGAGTATACTGGGCACAAAGAGATTTGACTGCAGGTTCTGTCTCTGCCTCTTTGTGGCCTGGAGACATTAGATAAATCACTTCTGTTCTGTTATTATTGTTGTTGGTTATCTTTCCAAAGGAGTACATTTTCATAGTATTCCTCCTACCTTATAGTTTTCTGTGTAAGGAATCAAATAAGACAAGCTTATTGAGGTAACAATTGTAGTTTTGGATTTTTCAATTTTTTAAGCAACTACCATGTGCTAAGTAGCAAACTTCTGGAGCTACAGATAAACACATACATGTACATATACACATATATGTATAGTAGTGCTAATGCAAAAATGAGCAATAAACCACCATTCCCAGCTAGGAGGAGACATGCATATAAACCAAAAAAATCCTCTTTGCCTGAAAACCATCCTCCTCCCACCGCTCATCCCTGAAGTCTCAGCTCTCACTCGTGTCACTTCCTCTGAGAAGCCCTCCTTCGGCCCTCACCCTAGTCTAGCCAGGTGTGACATTCTCAGAGCACGTCCTACCATTCCTCATAAGCACAGAGCAGCAAGTGACTGAAGGGTTCAAACCCTAACACCCTCTCACGGACTGTGGGACTCTGGGCAAGTTTCCAGGCATTGCCAACTGTAGGACACTCTCTTGTGAAGTGGGGATGATGACACCTGCTCCCTAGGGTTTTCCTAAGGATGAAATAAAATGGCATGCATAAAGCACTTAGAGTGCCTGACAAAAAGTACACTCTCAAGAAATGTTAGTTTTACTATTTGTGAAATGTTTGATTTAATGTCCATTCCTTCTACCAGACTATTAACTTCAAGAAGGCAGAGGCCCTACTCATTTTGTTCATGCCATATCCCCTGTGCCTAGCACAGTAGCTTGAAACCTAAATTTTTTGCCCTGTAATATGCAAATAATCATAGTAACTACTCCATAGGTGTGTCATAAAGAATAAAGATGATAATGTCTCCAGTCAACAGTAAAGCAACTAGCATATGACCAAGCACATGTTCAGCTGATATTGTTATGAATAATGAAGTTAGTACAGTGTTTAGAAGTAATATAGAAAAGGTGGTAATTAATTTTACCTGGGAACAGGGAAGGTCTCGGCTAGAGGGAGGGGTGCCTGAGCAGGGTTTTAAAGGATGAAAACAAGACTCCATCAACCAGCACACCTGCCAGCCCCCACAAAGTGGAAAGCTCCATGATCAGTTGTTGTATATGCAGATAAACATAACTCAGTCCCGGCCCTCCAAGAACTTAATATCTCTTCCTACAGCGAGGGTCCTTTGGGTACACAGAAGAGAGCCTAACCCGAAATGCCAGGTTGGAGAAGGCTTCCAGGAGGTGACGTGGAGCGGGGGTGGGGGGGTGGGGGGGGAGACAGTGAGGAGTCAGCCAGGCTGTGAAACCAGAAGATGTCTCAGGCAAAAGGAACAGCAGTTGAGAGTAGGAATGCTGGAGAACTGCAAAGTGTTCTACTTAGTTCAGGCTTTGGGTGCATGAGCAAGTTTGCAGAGAACAGAGCTGGAGAGAGAGGTCAGGAGCCAGACATTGAAGAGCTTCTCAAACCTTGGGAAGAAATTTGGATTTTATTTAATAGGCTATCCGAGTAGCTGAAAAAATTGCAAAAAGGGGTGGGGGGTAATGATAGCATTTGCATTTTAGAGAGGTCATTCTGAAAGGACAGTCAGACAGCAGCTGGGAGATTAGAGGATTTGAAAGAATCCAGACAGGCAATGGCAGACGTGTTGAGAGAGAGAGGCATGAGCGAAATCAAAATATATCTAGGAAATACAATCAACAGGACTTACAGACTAACTTGATGTGGGAAGCAAAAAAGAACAATGATCTAGAATTTGGTTTGGGTGACCAGGGTGGGTTATAGAGCCATTCACTGATTCAAAGGTAACGGGAGCAGCAAGTTTGCAAAAGAAAGGGCCAGCATAGTTTTGTACATATTTTTTTTTTCAGGATTTGTATGGAGATGTATCAATCCTGTTCCATGATATTATGTAACACATCATTTCTTCCTGCACAGGCAAGGTTTACATGGTCATCCCAAATCTTTCCATTTCTAACAACTCACATATTGATCCAGCATTGCCATTGGCTCCCTCCAGCGTCCCTAGGATTTTGTCACATCATCAAGCTACCTCCCTTCCCTGGCTTTCCCCTGGCCCACTAACCCCTCCACAGGAGTGACTCACAATATTAGGTAACCGTCTCCAGCAATTTCATTAATAGAGTTGGGGCTCAGGGAGGAGATCTGAGCCAGAAGTACACATTTGAAAGTAATCGGCACAGAGTTTGCATAAGCGCAGCGTTGACAGCAGATGAACCAGCGCAGGGAGACTGTGAGGGGTAAGAAGACTTAGGCACACATGGAAGCCTAAGGAACAAAAACTGCTAAGAGGAGAGCATGGCAGTGGGAGAAGAGCTGGCAAGGGTGAATGAGGAGTGGCCAGAGACATAGGGACAATATCACAAGAAACTCAAGGGAGGAGGAGGGCATTGAATAGCACTGGTCAGGGACACAAAGTGCCCCCAAAAAATCAGCACTGAAATCTAAATGTGGGCATATGGGTGCCTGGGTGGTTTTGGTGGACTTGTGGGAGCAGTTGAAGAGGAAGTGAAGATGATATTTTCCAAAAATTTTGTGTGCGAGAGAGATGGGGCAGTAGCTACCAGTGGAAAGAAAGTGTCTTGGGTTTTTTTTTTCCTTGAACATTTGTACATGAAGTGAAGCAGCAGAAGTGCTACATCACAGCATTCGAGAGCTCAAGTCCTAGAGCCAGACTCTCCTAGCGCCAAGTCTCAGGGCCATACAGAAGCGCCACAACCTTGCGTATGTTCCTTGCCTCCTCATGAGCCTGTTCTGCTCACGTGTAAGGTGGAGACAACAGCAATACCAAAGTATGGAGTCGTCGTGAGCATTCAGTAAGCTACGAGAGCCACATTCAATCAGTATTGGCTGCTCCTATTGTTGAAATTCCTATTCAATAAAAGGAAAACACCTATTGGCCAACTAATATATATAGAAAAAATTAGCCGGGCATGGTGGCGCATGCCTGTAGTCTCAGCTACTCGGGAGGCTGAGGCAGAAGGATTGCTTGAGTCCAGGAGTTTGAGGTTGCTGTGAGCTAGGCTGACACCACGGCACTCACGCTAGCCTGGGCAACAAAGTGAGACTCTGTCTCAAAAAAAAAAAGAAGGAAAACACCAAAGAAAGTTATTGAAGATATGAAAAAGACAATCAGGGATGAAGCAAAGTTCCTGAGGAAGCCGAAGGAGGCAGAGTGGAGCACTGAGGGAGAGCTTGGCCTTGGACAGGAGAGATCCCCT
Source organism: Mirza zaza (assembly GCA_008750895.1). Classification (NCBI taxonomy): domain Eukaryota; kingdom Metazoa; phylum Chordata; class Mammalia; order Primates; family Cheirogaleidae; genus Mirza; species Mirza zaza. The sequence continues at coordinate 31,295 of VSMD01096437.1, forward strand.
GCCTCACTTCCACTGAGACAGAGTCGAAGGAAAGCACCAGTGGGCTTCAGATTCAGACATATTTGTCTTAGAGAAGCAGGGAATTAGAAGTTGAGAGAGTCTTTTTTTCTCCGTGAAGTAGAAAACAAGGTCATCAGCTGAGAAGGGAGAAGGAGGTGGTGAGACTGGGTGAGGCCTAGTGCCAGAAGAGTGGGCAAGGGCTGACATGGCTACTATGGAGAGGGGACATAGCATGTCCACTGAGGAGTGGCTCTCGGGAGGGTCTGAGATCCCCCAGACCACCCACACATGCATTTCCTTGGTGCTCTCACCAGCCTGTGGAGCAGCGGTGATGGCTATTGTTTGGACTGCTCCATGGTTAAGACTTTGCTCAGAGGCTGTGACAGGAAGTTAAAGGAACAAAGACACTGAGAGTGGTAAAGTGGTGGACCAGGAAGTCCAGATTGGAAGGGAAGAACATAAAGCTAGGAGAGGAAATAAACAGACATCGAAGGAACTGGGGTCTCAATGAGTAGGCACACTGAAATAAAAGAATGACAGATGGGAGAAAATGAGCTGGTGGTCAGAGGAATCAAATATTAATAGTGTGTTATGTAATGGTTAATTTTATATGATAACTTGACTGGGCCACCAGGTGTCCAGATAGCAGGTGAGGTATTATTTCTGCCTGTGTCTATGAGGGTGTTTCCAGATCGGGTTTGGGGGGTAGCATTGGAATTGGCGGGCTCGGTAAAATAGATTCCCTCTCCAGGATAAATGAGTATCAGTCAATACACTGATAGCCTGAATAGAACAAAAGGCAGAAGCAGGAGAGATTCTTCCCTTTTTTCTGCCTTGCTGTTTGAGCTGGAACATTTCATCTCAACTTCTCCTGCCCTCAGACTGCAACTTATACCATCAGTTCACCTGGATCTTAAGCTTTCAGAATCAGACTGAATTACAACACTGGCTTCACTGAGAGTCCCCAACTTGCAGATTGTGGAACTTCTCAGCCTCCACAATCACATGAGGCAATTCCTCATTTTATACACACACACATATTTTTCTCTCTCTCTCTCTCTCTCTCGCTCTCTCTCTCTCAGATTAGAGAGGGCCACAGTTCTTTGCTACTTGCTTAACTCTCTTGTCTAAAATGACTTGTGTCTCTTTCTCTTAAGACCTCAAACAGGGCTTACTTGTTCATCTCAAATTGAATGCTTCTCATTGACAACTGGAGTCTAATATCCCTACACTTGAATCTGGGCTGTGCAGGGTGATTAGCCTGACCAATAAAATGGTGCATACATGACAATTTGGGGCCACATAGGCTGGTCATGAGAAAGAAGCCTTATAGTTTCCACCCAGACCTCTGAAAGCATTTACTCTTGAAGCTCTGAGCAGCTCTATAAGAAGTCCAGCTATTCTGAGGTCAGTGATGCTGGGGAGATCACATGGAAAGGCTATAAGGAGAGAGATCCTGGGACTATGAGATGAGAGAGATACCTGGCCAGCCCTCCACTGTTCTAGGCACAGTTTACTTGAACAATCCCAGCTGAGGCCCCAGATATCATGGAGCAGAGACAAATTGTCCTTGCTGAGTCCTGACAAACTTGTAGATTCTTGAGCAAACTAAACAATTACTGTTTAGAGTGGTTTACTATGCAGCACTAAATAACTGGAATAATTAGAGGTAAGCTTTCAGAGGTGACTCAGTCTAAGCTTAAGAGCCAGATAATGGCCACAATGACATGGGTGACTGAAGAAGATGAATATGAAACTCACTGGTGTCAAAGGTGCCATGTGGGAAAGAGGAGCCCTCACTCAGGATTCACAGGAAACCAGACCAGAGAGATGCAACAGAGAAACTTGTCAGAATGTGCAAACCCCTTAAGAGAATAGTTTTATTCTCAGGTACCATAGAAATATCTATTTTTATTTGAACACAATAGATGTCTAACTGTGCAAACTGGTCCCAAGGAATATATTCAGTAACTATTTACAGTGTATGATGTTGCCCTAGGTGATAACTCTACAAACTTGAAATGATAAATTGCATTTCTTTAAAATGGTATTCTTAAATATAGATGTCCTATTACTCAACTGATCTACCACCTCCCCCTCAACTCCCATGTATTGCCACATATAGTACTGTTTCTCTCTCCTGTGATGAAAAACATTCAACAAGTTTGTTGAAAGAGCATCTGCTATGTGCCAGGCTCTGTGTTCAGTGCTGGTCTTAGATCTGTGTGGGTCAAATAATGCCCATCTTTTGAGATTGCAATGAAGGTGTGTTTATCGAGCACTTAATATAGCCCGAGCCCTGTACTATGCACTTTACAAGCCTTATCTCATTTAAACAAGTAGGTACTGTTTCAGTTGAAGTTCAATGATCGCTGCAAACATAGAAAGTGATTTGTCACAGAGATAATTGATCTTATGCAATTGCGGAAGCTGATTGGCATCGCACCTGGTGCCGGAGTGTGAAGTCCTCAGAGAAGGCAGTCAGGACGGGAAGACAGGTGTGAAATGGGGGAGAGCGAGACTAAGCTGGAACTTATGAGGATGATCAGAGGTTATTTTTGTTTCTGATGTTGGTAATTGTCTTGCAGAAGCAAAGACCCTTCCTCCTGCAGCTAAACAGATCCACCTGGCACAAGAGTCAGAGCAGCATAAGGAAGGTGCAGAAGTGGGGAGTGGTGTTGCAGGCATAGTCCTTACTTCCTGCCACCCAGGTGAACCAACAGGTGTGTGGGACTACAAAGTGGGACTGCTGCTGCTCTTGGGGCCCCGCTCACTCTAACCAGAAGCAGACAGGGAGAATTCTGGGAAATGTAGTTCAGCCTTGTCAAGTTGACAAATTATAAGTGGCCACAGATACCATTCAAACAGCAGTAGTGAGTACATAATATCATCACCCGTCTTAACAAAGGCAGAAACCAAGGCTCTGATCAGATAGACTCCAATCTGATGCCACAGTCTGTGCTCTGAGCCATCACATGGTAGCATTCTTTGCCTCTACTATAGGAAATGTCATAATGGCAGGCAAACAATAAATCACCTGCATCTTCTTAGCCCTCAGTGTGGCCTATTATGCATGACCAGTGTCATCTGTCAGCCACTATGGGTACAGGACCTAGGATCCATGAGTTTTTTTAGAGTCCTACAAAAGAGGCCTGACAATGAAAACATATTGGCCCCAAAATACAAAAACTTAAATCAGAATTAATATGCACTTAATTATGTGTCTACAAATCTTTGATTCAACTACAACTTTGTGAAATTTTAAATAAAGTTTATATCATGTAAGATTTATATGGATTCATGTCCTTTATATAATGTGAAATGACAGCTCCAAAACTAAGAGAACCTAGGGACTGCCAATTTTCTTCTGGACAGAGGAAAATTTGGGATGGCCTGATGTTAAAACCTGTTTCAGAGACTGCATCTGGGGCAGACAGTGCAGTCTCTTCTCCCACAGGGTAGAATTGCAGATGTAGAGAGTAAAGGAAAAGCACTACCTGGTAGTCACTAGGGACATATATAAAATGAATTGAAAATGGACAGCCTTAGTCCTGGCACGTTGCCCACCTTGCTGATGTGTCAGGAACATTTTAAAGATATCCCTGCAGGTGGTGAATGAGAAGAAACCAGAAATATACAGATTAAATTTAGCACAGATTGAATCGCGCTCACCAAGATGTTTGCCTCTCTGCCTGGTCTCTTTTTCCTCCCAGCTAAGACTGCGGGACACCTAATCACAGAAGGCAGCCTTCTAGCAAATTCAATTAGCCAGAGAGTGCCTTGCGTGAGTTAATGAATAAGAGAAATGGAAACAGACATAACTTCTCCACGGAAACGGTCACGAGCAGTGGGAGAAAGGATTCAGCAACAGGCCAGGGGACTCTCATGCTTCTCTGGGGGCCAGATATTCCCACAAATGCGGCGGGTCCTTATCCCAGATTTGAGGGGAGATGGGAACGGTTATTTCTGAGCCAGAACCGGACTCTTTGGTTGGGTTCCCGCCTCTGTAGAACTTCAGCTTCATAAGAACTTATAAGTGCTAGTGTTCTGATCTTTGTATACATATAGCATTTGCTCTGAGTACTTGAGATTTTCTCAAATGGTGACAATGGATAGCTGTCACGGACTAAGCATTTGCCATGTGTCAGCCATTGTGCTAACACAGGCTACCTGCCTTTACAACATTCGCTCCTAAGCTTTACGATAAACTGGCTTGTGTGACCTAGGACTGTTACCCCACTACCCACCAATACCACCTACTAGGTGTTCATTGCTTCCTCAACACCAGGGAACCCCACTTCTGTGTAAACTTCTGCATCAAGAAGGAACTTGGTACTTCCTCCTCCCCTCGTCCAGACATCCACATTCCAAGGCATAATGATATATATCTGCCTGGCCTGTCTCTCAGGTGCACCTGTCTAACTCTCTTACCTTGTCTAAAATGACTTGTGTCTCTTTTTCTTGAGACCTCAAACAGGGCTTACTTGTTCATCTCAAATTGAGTTTACTTTAAACATATATTGAGAGAGGTAGTATTAGTTAAGAGTGTGATCTGTAAAGCTGTATAGTCTTAGTTTGGATCCTTGCTTTATCAATGATGGTATTGTATGCATGGTCTTTACCAGGTACTTAAAATCTGTTATCCTCAGTTTTCTCATTTTCAAAATGGTATAATGCCTCCCTCATGGGATATTGTGTGGAATAACAAATCATATGGAAAATGCTTAGTACAATATATATCACATAGTCAACGCTCAATAAATATTAGCAATGTGAGTTATACCTAGGTGCCAATAAATGTGCTTGGCAATGAATAAGACATTATCCTCAACCCTCAATAGCTTACAGTTCAATAGAAGGAGATATGAAAAAACGTAACAGTATACCACAGGATGAGTACCAGGGTAGAAGTCCAAATACACGGGATTCACAGGTTGCTTTCTACTCCCATCAGGACCATAGCTCGCCACAGGAAGGGCACAACTGAGCCTGCCAAGGTGGAGGAAATGGGAGGCTGCCAGTGCCCTTATTTCCTGTTTCCCAACCAATCCAGTGATGGCCTTAGTGACTCTGATGACATGATATAGGAGATTATAGTCCGTTGCATCGTTCAGCAAATACGTGTTAAACACAAATGTACAAGACCCTGTTGCAGGCAACACAGAGTGCTTGAAATCTAGCCAGATTGCAACATTGAACAAAAGATTGTAAGAGTGCTGAGCATCAGAAAGTGGAGATGTTGGTGCCAAGAAGTTGAAAACTTCTGAAGTACATGAGACCAAGGTGGAGTAGGAGTTAGGTCAGATAAGTATAATAGTCAAAAAAGGAGGCCTTATCCAACATTGTGATCCATACTGTCCTATAAATGAAGATGTATAAGTAGATGTAGAACCCCTTAAGATGCAGATTGAGGATAGAATTCTAGCTCATTGTTAATAGTTTAGAAGAACTCTTTACTTTAGAATGAAAACCAACAGCTAAAATCCTAAAAATGCTATTTTAATTTGTAGCCTTTAATATGGATAAAGAAAACAGTTATAATCAATAAGAATTCGGCTAGCCCAGGCACGCTGGTGGCTCACACCTGTAATCCGAGCACTCTGGGAGGCCGAGGTGGGAGGATGGCTTGAGCTCAGGAGTTCGAGACTAGCCTGAACAAGAGTGAGACCCTGTTTCTACCAAAAATAGAAAAAAAAATCAGCCAGGTATTGTGGTGCGTGCCTGTAGTCCCAGCTACTCGAGAGGCTGAGGCAGGAGGATGGCTTGGGCCCAGGAGTTCAAGGTTGCAGTGAGTTTCTTCAAAAAAAAGAATTCAGCTATAAACATAGTTGGGTATAATTCAAATCATTAATAAGAATATAAAACATACATGTAGGCAGATATACATGCTATGTCTTGAATCTCTTTCTCTCTGCCCCTAGAATTTCTCCTATGGTTGGCAACAAACACTCTTATCGTATGGATTATCAAATCAGGCCATTATATTAACATATTCACTCTGTGTATAATCGGTAAACTAAATAAAACTGGCAGCTTGCTTTTCCTCCCAGACTGAGCCCTTCTGTCCTGAGCAGGCCGCTGTAATTTAAATTTCAGTCAGGTCCTCCTGGCTACCTTTGCTGTCTCTTAAGAAAGGCTGTCTGAGCAGCCACGGCCTCCCTCGCAGCCTGGGAGATTAATGGACCCATCACAGGACGGGTCGGAGGCAGCCTGTGAGGAGGCTCTTCACAGTCCAGTCCCTGAGTGACTTAGAAAGGGAATGAGGAAGAGTTTCAATATAAACATCTACAAATAATTTTGAGTTAGACAAAAATGAGAGCTTGAATATACAAAGGCGTTCCCACCCTTGGCTCTGTGAGGACTGGGTAACAAGGTGCCCAGGAAAAGGACAGCAACCCCTGGCCACACAGGCTGGTGTTTAGGAAGATCAGAGCCACAAGCAGGTACCGGGGCCACATGTCAACAGAGGAGGTCGAGGCAGCAAGGGTTTGGGACTCAACAGACCTGAATTTGGAACCCAGCTTTGCTACTTAGCTGGGTATCCTTAGGCAGGTCATTGAATCTGTCTCTCTATCTGGGGTTTACATCTGAAAGGAAGCAAAGGACAATAGCTGCCTCATAGGGTGGTGGCGGGGATCATAAAGCAGTCATTCAAGTCAGTGAGTCCAGAAGCAAAAAGCCCAATTCAAACTATTTTAAGCAATACTGAGATACCAGGGTTAAAAAAAGAAACTATTTTAAGCAAAAAAAAAAAAAAAAAAGAATATATAGATCACCTAACAAGGAAATCCAAGGGAAAAATAGGCCTCAGGGACTCGAACGTTGTCAAGGCTCTGTTTTTTCCTGTGTGTCGCGGCATTCTGGCCTATCGAACGTGCTTCCCTCCCTGCAGCACTGAGAGGAGATGAGGAGAAACGGCCACGTGCTGGTGATCTCCTAGCAGAGCGGGAGCCTCTCACCCAGCCTCTGCTATAAGATTCCAGAACTGGACTCTGTTCCAGCTTGGGGCCTCTGTGCTCACTGTGGTCACAGCCACTGCAGCCAGGGGGGTGGGGCACTAGGATGAGCAGGCCAAGCCTCCAGGACGCCCTGAAGGTAGGCGGTGGGATCCCCCAACTCCTGTCAGCACAATCCACGAGGTACTTTCATCTCTTGGTCTTTCTTCAGTTGAAAAGGGCAAGTATCATTACACTGAGATAAGAAAACAATACTGAGAAACAATATCCCCTTTGATACTTCAAACTGCTCAATAAGTGTGAAGACATTAATCTGAATGTCAGGATTTATACTGTCAAATCATCACCATCTGAGAACCAAACTGAGGCTATTCTTTTATGCACGTTTATTTCATTAATTTACTCATTCATTATTTAGTAAGCACTTTCTATCTGCCAGACACTATGCTAAGCACTTCATGTGCCTTATACCATTTAGTCTTAGCAATAACCCTATAAGGTACTGTTTTTAACCCCATTGCATCGTTAGCAAATGGAGGCTCAGAGAGGTTAGCATTTTCTCTATTTCACAGAAGTAGACTTGAACACAATCAAAGTGAAACTCCATGCGCTCAATCTCTGGGCTACCACTTGGTGTAAAGCACAGGGAAAAGTGATGCATTTCTTCCGGGAGAAGACTTCACAGTTGGAGAGGTAACACCTGAACTCAGTCTCAAAGGATAAGTCAGAATTTTCCCCAGCCGAAAATATGGGAAAGGGCATTTGAGGCAGAAAAAAAGATGATATATAAAGACATAATATGTGCAGCAAATGCTGTTGTTCAATGTGTCAAATCAAAGTCCAGTGAATCCTACTAGATGGAACTACTACAGGGGCCAGTCTGAATTCATGAAAGATCTGAATAATGTTCATTCATAAACAAAAATAAATGCAGTTTTATTGAGTTTAGTATGCTTACAAACATACTGAATTTCTTAAAAGAAAACAACTTTGTTGTGTTTTTGTTTGTTAGAGCAAACTATTTTTAGCCCCATGGATGGAGTGAACGGACCTCAACCATTCCTAGGCCATCTTACTAGGCATTACACAAACTGTTCCTCTTTAAATTCTACCAACCACCTTTCCTAACCTAATTATTAGAAGATTGCTGTTAATGCATCTGTTAATCTGCTAATGAAGACCTGTATCAGTAAGATATCACCCATTTCAGATAATATAAAGTTTCAATTTTATGTTAAATCAAAAATGACGATTATTGCCTTTGAAAAAATCAGAGAAAAGGTTTAAATAATGATGGGAAGTAGGATAGAAAGTATGTATTTCTTCTTTCCCATGATAAATTGCTTCTCCTCCATAGATCAGTAAATGGGACTACCACCGACCCAGTTGATCAAGTAGGAAACTGAGGCAGCATTGTACTCCTCACACCCCTCATTCCTGCTATTCCTCTCCATGCAATCCCCAAGTTCTATGACTGCTGTCACCTTCGCACCCTTGATCCCACTCCTCACCATTCTCTTTGTCACTGTATCAGCTCAGGACCCATCAGCTCTCGCCTCCCTGCCTCTGGTCCTGCTGCCCTCCTTTCCATCCTCTGATGTGAGCTCTTCCATCCCCAGTCTGCCAAATATCTCCCTTCACTGGCAAGAGTGAGTGGTCCAAGCAAGGCCAACCAGAGCCCTTGCCCAGAACCATGACACAGACGCTAGGAATGAAACTCCATCTCACGTCTTCTGCCACGTGGGAAAGGCTGCTGTCTGCAGTAGGGAGAGGCCGAGGCTGACATTTGAAGAGAAGGGGAGATAAGCAGAGATGAGCAGTGGAAGTTCCTGGCAGTGTCAATTCTTTGGTTTTCAGCTCTGAGCTGATTCCTTACAAGGAACCCCTGTATCTTCAGCAACTTCAGAAGCCAGTAAATGACTTATACTTTTGTGCTTAAAAATAAAACAAAACAGTGCTGTGTCTATCCCTGGATCTTCAACTCCCATCTTGAGGGTGAAATCCAGGCTCATGAACCCGGCACACGCAGCACGCCTCTGCCTCCTGTCCCCGCCTCATCTCCCCTCGCTCCCTGACCACACTCAGGGTTCAAAGCTCTGTTCATACCGACCTGTGTTTGGTTGTGGATGACATTGCTGTTGTGATTGTTATTTGTCCACAATGCACTGTCACCATACTCTTTTGTGCTAGACCTCTGTGCTGCACATAAGCGGGCTTTGGTCTGCTCAGCTAAATCGATTCCTCTTCTCTGTGCAAACTTCGCTTCTAAACAAACTCTGCTATCACAAAATACACTGTTTTATAAATCTGTTTACTTTTCTGCCTTCTCCTACTCGACGAGAGCAGGGACGTATTTTGTCTTTCTTTTCCATAACTAACACAGCACCTGGAACACACAGCAGGTTGTCAGAAATGTTTGCTGAATGAATAATTGAATGAATCCTCTGAGACACTTCAGTTTGAATATCTTAGAAATTAAATTCTACAGCCTTGGTTTAGAAAAATCCCATAACTTGTGCAAAGCAGGAATCTTACCCCTAACGTTATTAAAGAATGTGATATATACATATTCAACTCAGAGTTAAATTTTCTTGGGTTTGAGCTGATTCTCTTAAAGCGGTTAATATTAGCTTTTAATTACATCCTGCCATCCAAATAGTACTTTAATACATGCAAGGAAAGAAACTCCTCTGTATATCAAGAGAGGGTAAATTCAATTCAATAATTCTATTTAATGTAGCATTTTTCTGCTCTAATAGTCAAATTGCTAAAGGAGATGTCATTTCCATGAGCTTGTCAACCAGAAAATGCTGAGCAATTACTTGAACACCATTTAAGGGCTTCCTGTTTCAAGGGGGTGGGGAAGTTGCAATGATTCCAAAGGCAAACTGGTTCCCTGACACCTTCCTTCCCAGAGGTTTTCTGCATTCTCTGATTCCCTTTCCCAGAAGCAGTGGAAATAGGTGTTGGGGGCTTTTTCATCCTGGCTCCTCTCCCACCCAGGCACCACACATCCACCTCCTCACCTCCAATTCAACTGGTATCCACCTTCCAATCTCATGCCACAAGTTCTCTCTTCTATAAAGCCTCCCAAGATTTAACTGGCATTAATCTGAATTTACCAAAACATCTTCACTGTGGCACCTTAAAGCATGACTTTCAGGGAATTCAACCCAGCTCGAACCTCAGTGAAATCAATGGACCCTCCTGTTTCAGCTCCCTGAACTGCAGGAGAAAGAGCTGGACTCAGTCAGGGAAACTTATGTAAGGATGTTAGATTTGCTGTGTGGCCGTGCAGATTACAGCATCTTTCTGGGTCTTCGTTTCTTTACCTGTAGGGTGGAGATAATATTGCCCACCTTACGGACTGTGGAGAGGATTTAATGGTCTAACATACAGAAAGGTCAATCATTGCTAAAATCACTGTTTACAGCCATGGCATGTGGTACTAAAAAAGCCATCTGACAGTCACACTGCAGAGGACATCTGATAGACACACTCGATTCTCCTTGGACCAGATGCCTCTCTGTGATTCTCAACCAGGCTGTGCATGCAAAACAATGAGTAAAGGTTTTTCAAAATACAAACTCTGGGTGCTGCTGAATCAGACTCACTCCCTCAAGATTTGTCAAACACGGGCATGTATTAGCCACTCATCCATTGATGCTGTGATAGGTAGCCAGTTTTGGGAAGCACCAAACAAATGAAAACAAACACATCTCCAGCTGACCAGATGAGCAGATGGAGGAAGCCTCCACAGCCGCAAATGCCCACCCCACAGTAATGGAGGAGCAATTGAGGAGAGAAAGGGGCTCTCCCCATATGAAGGCAGCTGGTGAGGCAGCTCAGCCAAGCACACCAGAATAAAGGAGAAAAACTCTTGCCTTCCTACCTTTCTGATTAAAAGCAATCACCCTAGCTAGGACGTGATCAAAAAGACAAATGTGTTTGGTGCACACACCCAAGGGCTAGCTCTATTCCAAACCTGCACAATCAACTTGGAAAGGGGGTGAATGATGTATGTAGATGAGAATCAGGCTATCATGGCCTTGCTCGCTTCCACCTGCAGAGCTCTACCGCAGGCTGTGTGCTGAGCCTCTTACACCCTGTCTTTGACTCTTCACAACAGCCCTGCGAGGGAAGCATTATTATCCCCATTTTACATTTTACATTATTATCCTCATTTTACATGAAGAGTTTGAATAGCTTTGCTAGTATGAAGCAAAGCTGGACTTGAACAGAGTTCTGCCTAACTCAACTCTGTCCTAAGTTTGGGGACTTTATGGCATTGTTTCAACTCCATGAGCCCACATTTGTTAATCTACAGTAATGGAAATTTTATTGTGAAGAGTGAGATAAGAGTTCGGAATGGACACAAGGCCAACAATAAGGGAGCTAATATTCCTATTTAATATGGCTTAAGGATCCCTCTGGAGTTGTACCATAAGGGGCCATGGTTCAAGGAGTGGGAATTTTCAGATATTTGAAAGCCAAATTTAACTCTTTAACCGGATGGTCTGGTTGAGATTTATCAGTTACCTATTGATACATACTTTGTTGTTCCCTTCTTTGTGTGTGTGTGTGTTTTCTTTTTAGTAACTCTTAGAAAATGATTAAAAATGTGTTAAGTAAAAAAGGGCCTCCTACTAGAGAGGAATAAGTTATTTAAAATTGAAAAGGTAGGCAACCTTGTGATGTGATGGTACAGACAAAAACAGCACAGCCTCCCAGTAGAAATATGATGTTGGACACCTGCTCACGCTGCAGCACGCACACATCCCTGCTCCTTCTGTTCCCTCCCTCACCCCCCGTGGTGCTGTAGTGCTCCCTGGGATTACAGACCATTGTCCCTTTTAGGGCAGATAACAATGCCTATGCTAGCTAGTTCCCTCAAGAAGGTAAACAACTCATTTGGCTTGCCTCGTTATTATGATATTTTCCAACATCTCCAACTTGGGTTTTGCAATTTAACCATTCAAGGCCACTTACTTGAGCCTAAAACAGCATGCAGCACCTGGAATTGCAATGAGCACTGTGAATGCTATGTGTGCCTGTCAACTGTGAAGAGCCAAACAAATGCTGGTCATGTCATTCCTGTGTGTAAGAGACCACCCCAAGCCACATCCAAAATAAGTGACAGCTGAGATGGGAGCCAGGACTCTCCAGCTGTGGAGCCACCCCGGCGTAAGCACTGTGCCTCACTGCTCTTTGAGAAGACAGCTCGCCAAACAGATTTCCGTTTTGGAAAAAACAAAGACATTTATAAAGTCAAACATACATATTTTACAGATCATGAATATGAGACACAGAGCAATTCCAAACTACATCTACAACTCCGAGTAGTGAAAAGACCCCAGAGGGTTGGGATTCCAGCTCTGCCACCTGAGAGCTGTGCAGCCTTGGGCATTATCACTGAGCCTTTTTGAGCAACGATCTGTTGTTTAAATGGATGTTCCCTTTGAGGTCCTGGAAAGGTGGTATGTCACTGCAAGTCTGTTGCCAGAGTTAAAGATGTACGTAAATACCCAACAAGACTATCACAAAGTATGTGCTCAATAAACTGTAAATTGCAATTTTTAATCTACTTCATCCTTCTATGTCTTTGCACATGCTCTCCTGTTACCTCCTGTCCCTCACAAATTCCTCTCCTCCTTTAAGACAGCAGCTTGGTCTTCTCTGTGAAAACTTTTCTGTGCCTCCCTCCAGCTCTATTTTCTGGCAGAAGTTGTCGTTCCTCCCTTAGAGCCATCATAGCATCTGAAGGCAGCAGCAGAGCTCAGTAAGACATGGGCAATGTGGCTCTGGGAAAGGAGAACAAATGCACAGTCATTCATTCAATACCCATTGAGCATCTGCCACGTGCAGACACAGTACCAGGCACTGAGGAAGCAACTGAATACACTTCGAAAAACATATTTGATCATCCTGTGTTGTTAAGAAAGAGAAAGCCTGGCCCTGCACTACATAGACCCTTTTCACCACTGTTTCAGTGAGTAGTCTGCAATCAATCAAGGGAATGGGGCTTGAATTCTGGATGGCCCATCTGTCTCTTCCCTATGTGAGTAACAAAGACTCTTCGTATGACAGGGCCATTTATTAAGAGCAATATGTCGATACTCCTTTCTGCGATAAAGCAGCTAGAGTCCACTTTGGACCCATTCTGGGATCATGATATCCTACTTCTTCAAAGCTCACTAGAAAAACGTACATCAACAAAGCTATTTATCTGAGAAGAGGAAGTCTCCTGTAAGTCTCTCATCCAGATATCTTCATTTTTTTAAGACCTGCTTTCTTCTTTACATCCTTGATTTGCTGTTTGTCTTGCTAGTTCATAGACATTGCTATTTCAAGAAATAACACTGAATTCATTTGCTAGAATTTCATGGTGCTTTAATAATGATGTCTTATCATTAGATAGCTCTTTTATTATTTATAAAGCCCTTTCATTTGCATTATCTGATCCCCAAACAAAATGGCCTCTCAGTTAATGTGTTTCTTGATTTCTTCACTGCGTTTAATAATCTTAGTAATCTTTAAAATCCCTCCTATCCTAGAACCTTTAAGTAGTTCCTGATCTTGGATTTCAGGGCTAAGTCCATCCACCTACTGGCCAGCCTAGTGTATCAGTCAGCTTTTCCTAGGTAATTCTGTTGTAACAAACAATCCTACTATCTCGGTGGCTTATAACAAATGTTTATTTCTCAATCATATTACATTTCACTTGCCAGCTGGCTGTAGCTCTACTTCATATTTCTTTCTTGATTCTGGACTGAAGGAAAATACCTAGCTGGGACATGTCATTCTTGTGTTGTGGAGAAAAGAGCAATGACAGAACCGTGCAATATGTCTTAATGATTCTACTCAGCATATATGCCTTCTACCCACATTTTACTGGCCAAAATAAATCAAAAAGTCTGGTCTAATGTCAATAGGACACAGAAGTATAACCTTCTCACAAGAAAGGCAGAAAATAATTGAAAACAGTAGTACAGCCTACTATACTTGGAATGCCTTGCTGATATTCATGGGTGAAAAAGTACATGGTGCTCTCTGAAGGAAATACTCCATTTTCTTTCCTCCATTTGTCCTCAGCACCATAAATTGTTTCCTTCCCCATATGTGCCCCACCTCAGAAGCCCACTCAATCCTGTGATGTGGTCTTTTCCCTCCCTCATAGAATCTGGGAGTGATGATCTAGAAATACAATTAATGATCACTGGTACCTACAAGGGTTCCCTAAAAGCTAATCATGACAAAAGTACCTCATTTGTTTCATGAACACTTATTTGGTTGAAAGAGCAGGATAAAATTTCTTAGCATTTTGGAGCTAGAAGGAATTAGAGGGATTTTTAAAAATTATCATGACTTAAATTTATAAACTTAAAAAAGGAAAAGCAAACCCTGAAGCCCAGAGAGGTATATTTATTTCCCAGTGCTCACAAGGCTAGAGAATAAGGGAAAGAAACATAAATCAGATTTTTTTTAAAGTAATAAGGCCATTTTCCTCAACCCAAAATACCTAACCTATTGTAGACAAACTCCAGCAAAGGCTTTGCCTTCATGTCTCATAATATGCTGTGAAGCAGATGAGGAAATGTGATCCGGATGATAATGCACTTGAGTAGAATCGTACCTTGTGGAAAGAACATACCATGAGTACTGACTAATGTACCCATATCCATTTCAAGGAGCCCTCTAGGAGTATACTATTGGAATATTCTCTAGGTCTGGTCTTAGCCAACATGTTTTTATTAATTTCTATGTTGAGAACATAAAGATTATACTGTGATAGTCACTGGTCCCATTCATAAAATATCCTTGAACACATAAAGAATTGCAATTTCTGACCTCCATGTGGTTGGTGAGGACATGAAACTAATTCCACCTAATGAGCAAAAGCGATGTGCATCATTACTTCCAGGCTGAAGCACTACCTGCTGGTGCCAAAAACCTTCCAGAATCTTTCTTCCTTCTGCAATGTTGACCAGCAACGTTGAGATGAAGGTTTCACTTGGCCTGGCCCCTAGAGTGAGGAGACAAAGAGAAAGTCCCAGCCAGTCCACAATGGGCATGTAACACAAGCCAGAAAGAATCCTTTGGATTTTGTTAGCCCCTGGGATTTAGGACTTGTTTGTCCTTCAACATAGCTGAGCCTATTCTGGCTGACTCTCATACTAACAAAATCTATTAATATAAAATGAAGTTGAGAGAGATAATATAGTGAATGACCAATTCAGGGTGGAAAAGCATTGCAATAGGTTGGTGTGAGGAGATAAATGTGTCTAACAAGATAGAATTCAAGAGTTACAAATGTAATTTCCTATACTTAAATCTCAGAAATCAATAGCAATTCATAAGGGGAAAGGTTTGTGACCTATAAGCTCAATGGGAATCAATATTGTACTTTGGATGCCAAAAATCTCAAACTCACTGGTAGTCTGTATATATAAAAAGTGTAGTATTTAGAGATCAAGGAACTTGAATAGTCCTATGTGCCATAAAGAACACACCAATAGCACTGGGCTTCCATGAATGAGAGCGCAGCCAATGGAGAATGACTAAGATGCTGAGGGGCTTGAAGCCATGCCAGATAAGAAGTTGTCAAAGGATCTGAGATGGGCAGCCTAAAGAGGAAGAGACTCAGGAGGGACGTGATCCCTTTCTTTGAATATCTGGAGAGCTTACAATAAGTGAGAAAGTTCTATTCTGTTTTATACCAAGGCCCATAAAAAGGAATAACAGGGAAAATCCATAAGAAGTAGACCCTGGGGGAAGCCTCCCTAACCTCCACAGAAATGTATTTCTTGGGCCCATAGATAAGCTTGGCCTTTGTTGACATGAAGATCACACTGAATTTGTCTATATGAAGATGTCAGAAAACTATGAAGTTCTTCAGGGAAAGGAAAGTACATTATTTATCCACATTCAGTCCACATTCAGTGTTTACAGAATGGAGGTCAATAGGAAGGAATGTTCAAACAAGTAAAATCACACAGTGTTGGGAAGAGCACAAATGCCCATGTTTTGGGCAATTTATCCAGTGAGGCAAGAGTTAGAAGAGATGACCTTCTAACAGTTGTTCCAACTCTGATTTTTACCCTTCTACAATTCAGCTAAGTCTTCCCTGTAGTATGGCATTGAAAGACCACCTCCAACTCATGTGCTCTTAACACATGGATAATTTGAGCTGTTCCAAATTCATATCTAGTGTGCAGTCACTTATAGAGGACTACAGCCTTCCCAAGTCATCTGTAATGGGCCAAGAGATTAAAACAAACAGCTGGAAAAAAGGCAACATTGTGCAGATCAGTGCAGAGTTGGCCCAACTCAAAAGAACAGGGTGAAAGGGTTGTGGGGGAAAGAAAATTTTCAGTTCATAGTCAAACAGAGTTAGCAATAGAATCCTAGACTCAGAAAATATCTTTGGATCAGCCAAGTTTCGGCACCTCAAATTGAATCAGCTGGAAACTCTATTTCAAATTCAAGATTTGCCTTTTAATGTAAAATCTTCAGAGAGAAATTTAGTTATCAGAGGAAACAGTTCTATTTTAGCATCATTTTAGATTGTTGTAAAGTGACATATAGTTGAAAATATCTCAGGCATGACAAGATAAAATCATTTTAATAAAATGTCCATCTGGGCTTCTGGTTTAAAATAATGGATTGAAACCATATGTTTGTCGCTGTTCTCTCTGAACCTTGCTAAAATGATATTACAAGAATTCAAAAAAGTATAAAGGACAATAAATAGGAAAGGGACAAGAACAAAAGACAAATGTCAACAAATTTTTGAAAGATGGAGAGTAGAAAAAGGCGTAAGTGGACCCAAGAAAGCTGAATAGCAGGTGTGAAGAAAAGGAACTAAAAAGACGTGACCACTGGTGCCGCACGGTGCTGGAGAGACTGGAGCACAGAGGAGCAAGCTTCCCCCACGTATGAGTATGAGGAAAGTGGGTCAATGAAAGTCTCTTTAACAAGCAGTTGGAATCACAAGTCCCCACCTTCATTCTTTGAAGCCAAACAACTACCTCTCCCACTCAGGCAGAAACTGGAGGATTATTATGTGAGAAACTGACATGGAACAGCTCCTAATCTGGGGTCACTAGGTATTGTAGAAGAGCACTATCCTGAAAACAAGGGAATTAAGTGAAAGTCGACATATTGAGATGTGAGATTTCCCCATTCTGCTAGTATCACCTGGCTCCACAAATGCTGTCAGCCAAGCGTGTTCTTCCCAGGCATGAGACCTAGTTTCCTGGAGGAACCAAATGGCCCACTTCCATGGTCTATCAGCACAGATGTCTGAGACTCTCCTAACAGAAAGTCCTGCTTCCAACCAAATTAATCCACAGTGAAATTCATGTACCAGTTGTGAAAACCCTCCTATGGATACTTAGGACTTCCAATCACCTGTTTGGGATGTCACTCTTAATTAATCACTCTTAATTAAATGGACAGCTAAGGATCACCAGACACTTGTGTAAAGTCTTCACCATGAAAGACAGAGAACAAAATAAACATTTTTTTAAAGTAACTCAGTTCAGAAGAAACAGAAAAATTCAGGAAAAAAAATTAGAAAACCATAATTGATATCCTTATATATCCATGTAAAGAAAAATAGGATACAATTTTATAAAAGAATGTTTGCAGTTTGCAACAGAACATTTATGAAAAAAGATAGAACTCTTGTAAATTAAAAACACAAAGCAGAAATACAAATTCAATAGGATGGTTAAAAAAAGGAAGTTGAGGATACCATTCAATCCCATAATCCCACTAGTGGGTATCTACCCAAAGGAAAAGAAGTCATTTTATCTAAAAGATACCCACACACTTGAATGTTCATCACAGCATAATTCACTATTGCAAAGCCATGGAATCAACCTAAGTGTGCCCATCAACGCAGGAGTGGACAAAGAAAATGTGGTGTATATACACATATACGATGGAGTACTACTCAGCCATAAAAAAGAATGAAATAATGTCTTTTGCAGCAACTTAAGTAGAACTGAAGGCCATTATCCTAAGTATCTCAGGAGTAGAAAAACAAACATTGCATGTGCTCTCTAATAATTTTGAGTTAAACAATGGGCACACATAGCACAAAGAGATGTAAAGGACATTGGAATCCAAGAAGGGAGAGTCAGGGGGTGAGGGATAAAAACTTTCTGTTGGGTACAATGAACACTTATTATGGTGATGGGTACCCTAAAAGCCCTGAATTAAGCATTATACAAGGTATCCATGTTTGTATTTCCCTAATATTTTGAAACTTAGAAAGATAATGGGGACAAGTGGGGCCTAAAGCTCAGTGCTGATGACTTAAGGCTGCCTCACTCCTCCCAGAACACCCACCTTCACCTTTCCACGCACCAAAGTCACAGGCCCCTGCTGCAGTGGAAGAGTGTTCTAGGAACACTGCTCCTCTTTCTTGGAATTTACTCATTCGGTCACCTAATCTTTACCGGTGTCTGCTTTGGTGTGGCGATGTGCTAGTATTGAGTGTACGATGCTGAGAAGATAAATGTGGTCCCTCACAAGAGTGCTGGGTTAGAGCAACCCCTCACATACACCAGCGTAAATCCTGTATGACAGCCATGGCCTGCCTGACGAATCTCACCTCTAACACTATGTATCATTCAAAACAGAATGAGCTGGTGCTTGGGCACAAAAAGTTCCCATCGTTGAAGGTGTTCAAGTACAAGTTGATTGATCACAGGTAAAAGGGTTCAAGCTCCAAGTGTGATTTTTTAGATGTAAAGGCCTCTAAGATTCCTGCCTTTTTCCCACTTCCAATGCTGGCGAAATCCTACTCCTCCATCAGTAGCAGGTTGAAATGTCCTGCCTCAGTCACGTTGTCCTGATACCTCTCAGCAGTGCTTGTTGTCCACTCTCTGAGCTGCTGTGGCATGCAGGGCTGTTCACTGTTTCCCTTATGCTGTTTCCCGGGGGTGCCTAGCCCACGGTGTTTTATTTATGTACTTAGTTCCTCACTAAAGAGAGGACAATGTTTTTTATTAGTGAAGACGTGGTGCATTGCAGGTATTTAGCCTGTGTTTCATGGAGGAATAAAGTGAATTTTACTCCTGTCTATTCTCTAGCTGGACCATCCTGAACAGTCTGTTCACATGCCCTCAAACATACCAAGGTCAATTCCACTTTCTAACCTTGGTTTACATTGTTGCCCCTGCCTGGAATGCCTTCACCTTTCATTATTTCAACAAATAATTTTTGAATGTCTGTCTACCATGCCAAGCACAGGCAAAATGCTTCCCCCCTCTCCCATAGAGTATACAGTTTAGAGAGGAGGCAAGTGAATGCACAAATAATTATAAATTGTTATGAGTGATGTGATAAGTAAGCACATGGCACTCTATGGGAGCCCAGAGGTACCCCAGCCCTGTCTCCTGGAGTTGGAAAACCCTCACAGGAGGAGGTGGCATTGTTGCTGAATCTTGAAGGCACAGTGTAAGGGTCAGCCAGGCCAAGGAAGTAGAAGAAGAGTCTTGAGTATGTGCCCTTCCCATGATCCCTCCTACCTTTCCTACCTCAAGGCCAACGAACTCCAGGAAGCCAAGCCCCAGCCACTCAGCCCTCTCCAGGGAGTGCACTCTCTCCATTGTACTCCTACATCCGGTAAGGAATTGATGCAGCTGGCTGTCTGAGGATTCTCCAAGAAAGCTTGCTGAAACCGAAACAAAAGCAAAACACAGATTTCCAAGGCTATCCCCACACATGCTAATTCAATAGAGACCTGCATTTTCTATGGGCTCCCCAAGAGAATCCCATGTCCCACCGAGCTTGGGACTCACTACCACATACAATTCCTTTCAGTATATCCCACATCAAGCTATGTTTATTTTCTAATGAGATGTTAATGGCATTTTCTCACCTCTGTTGGAATTTTCTTGATCTTGAAGCTGACATCAATTTTCTGTCATATGCGCTGTCAACCCTGTTTCCAGCACAATGCTGTCATCCAAATAACTCAGTAAATATTTTAAGTCAGTGAAGAAGAGATATGCATGAGAGTCAGAAAAAAAAAAAACAGGAAAAGATAGACGTTTGGCTTTCAAGACTAAAATTCGTACTATGTCATTGAATAATTCTGATGTACGACATTTGTATAGTACTTCACAATTTACAAACTTTCTTCCCAAACGTTATTGCAGTTGATCCAACCACTCCATGGGGTGGACAGGCCAGGGCTATTATTACTATTATAATCACTCCCATTTATAAATTAGCAAACATAATTAGTTAACCTAATTAAGCAAACTGAGCCTCTGAAATATTAAGAGATTTGTCCAAGTTCAAGAGCGGATCAAAGCCAAGTGTTAAAAATGTCACAAGGCTCCCTCTCATTTATTCTCCACCCTGCCATTTTTTTCAAAGGATTTTTTAAAGTAAAGTAAATGTATTGTTTTTTTTAGTTTAGACAGGGCAAAAATATTGGGGGTGGAAAGAAATCTCATGTGAGAAATATACTTGTTTGTGAGCTAGCCAGTGATGAATTTGTGGGTACCAGGGAATCATTCCAGTCTGGCCACAGGAAGATAAATGTTTTCATTTGGCAGGAAAAAAAGGATGATGATGGCAAATAAAGGCCCAAGAGTCTCCAGAAGATTTTGTCATTGCCTTCTGTGACATGATATCTGCAGTGATTAATGGAAACTTTTCACACAATGATATTTAATCTGAGTTTGGGGAGTTAAATTTAAACATTTAAGCAGGGGACAAAATTTCTCATCCAAAATGAGATCTCAGGCCACAGGCCCTGGTTCACAAAGATATGCGCAAGTGGGAGAAATTTAGACAGCACAGCAAGGTTACAGAGGAATGTGAACAACCACACCTCAATTTACTCAACCACTAATTCTGGTAGGCCTTTTTCTCAGAAAGCATGGGGCCAATTTGTCAACTCTTTGCATAATATTCTCACTCTGAAAGATGATGTAATTATAGAGTGAATGGCTCCAAACTGGGGTTTTCCATCATTCAGGGACATACGCTGGGAAGGAGATACTTTCAGGTATCAACAAGGTTATTCAATCATTTTCATGTAAAAGAATTATAGGCAGGGTACAGTGGCTCATGCCTATCATTCTAGCCCTTTGGGAGGCTGAGGCAGGAGGATGGCTTTGAGACCAGCCTGAGCAACATAGCAAGACCTCATGTCTACAAAAAATAGAAAAATTAGCTGGGCATGGTGGTGAGCGCCTGTAGTCCCAGTTCCTTTGGAGGCTGAGGCAGGAGGATTGCTTGAGCCCTGGTGCTTGAGGTTAGAGTGAGCTATGATGTCATTGTACTCTAGCCTGGGTGACAGAGTGAGACCCTGTCTCAAAACAGACAAAAAAATATAATACCGCTTGGGAACTGAGTCTGTCAGAGTCTGGCATACTGAAAATTTCAGTTGAGTTAGCAAGTATAAATACTTTAAGTATTGAGGGCCTCTTCCCTTCTCCTTCGAGATTTCAACAAACATAAATCAGAGACGTCTCTAACCCTTTGCATTCACAATACAAGCACACTGCCTACCAAGCCATAAAGGCCAGTCCGTGAGACCATCCTCAATTCTTCCCTTCTCAGCATCAACTGAGCAGTAAATTGTGTCAGCCAGCCTCTCTGTCTTCATTCTCATGCTGTAGCCCTAGTTTTCACTTCAGCTTTTTTTTTTTTTGGAAGGGGTTGCAGGGGGTGATAGTGATGACCATTGTAACCACCTCCTGAATGTTTTCTCTATTTCTTCCTCTACTCTCCTGCTTGAGTCATCCTTCTAAGCAGACATGAACTTAAGAAGTCACTTCTCTGCTTAAGATCCATCAAGAGCTCTCAGTTATTTCAAGAGAACCCAAGTCGCTCATGTGCCTTTTAAGCCTTCCTAGTCTGAGCCAGCCTCCCTGTCCTGCTCTGCCTGACATTTGCCTTCCTGACTGCTCCTTCAGCGCTCCCTGGGCCTCCAGGCCTGTGAGCTGCCCACCTGCTGCTGTCCACAGCATGCTCACCTCGACTCCAGGTCTTCGCTCCTCGTGCGTATCCCCTGACCCAGCAGTTTGCTCCACCTGGGATACACCTGGGGCACACCTCCCAACCTCCTTTGCAAGGGCAAGGGAGGTCACATACCGAGTTCTGGTTTTAGGAATGTGGTTCAGTAGCAATGTGTGCCATTTCCAGGACCAGCCCGTAAACACCTTCCATATGTGATTCTACGTGCTTTTTTCCCTGAGCCAGTGATTGTGAAAACCAGATATTTACAAACTTAAGTGCATAAGTTTAGAGAAAGAGATTTTAAGAAATGTGGTTATATTCACTGCATTGAGAAATGCAAATAAATAGCTCAGGCTGTTTTGATTACTGGACTGGGATACTTTATATTTTATACTGTACCACTGTGAGTTTGGACCATACGCATAATAGTTCCAAAAGGATTACAAATTATGCAACAAACCTTTAGTGAAAAACTTATGTGTCAGGCACTAGGCTTGGGGCTGGGGAAACAAAGTTGAGCATGACACAGGCCCTGCCATCACTATGCTCAAGTACTAACGGGAAGGACAAAGAAGTAACCAATTAAATGCGACAGGGGGGCATGTGCCCATATAAAATTGAAAGGCAGAGAGGAGGGAACCCAGGTTCCTTCCATCTTGTGACTCAACCATCTTCACAAAGGTGATAAGGACAAGAAGGGAACAGGAGCCTAGAAAAAAGTTTTAGGGAGAAAAATGCAAGATGAGAGAGAAATAGGGTAGACAGACTCCCTAAAGTAAGTCATGAAGAAAAATAAGTATTGGCCTGGAAAAAAAAGGAAAAGTGGAAAAAGATGACAGAGAACAGTACATAAAGACCCTGACCAAGAGGAAAGATTATGCATTTGGGAATTCGCAAGTACAGTAGAGGCTCTTCTACAGTCCTTTGTGTAACCAGCAAGTTGCCCTTCACGTTCAAGTGGTGCCCTTTGTTCCCTGTACAAACATACTGCCTGATACCCATGACATCCAGGTGCCCATAGCTTGTAGGCTACTCTCCAGTGTCAAAGATGAAGAAAGCCAGGCACTAGGTAAAGTGACAAGGACAGATTAAAATCAGTAACAACAATTGCAACAGGGTAAACAGTCTAGCATGAACTGACCTCAACTTTGCTTCATACAGAGGTAACTGATCATTTTAGAGGGAGAATGAGGTAATAGGGAGGGGATGAACAGGAGCTGAGTAGAGGCAGGAAAGTAAAGAATTACAAAGGGTATGACAATATAAATGCAGTTAGGCCAGCTGTAGCTGCTGGCTGGCAATTATCAAAGTCGGGATTCTCTCCTTCCACAGAGATGGGGAGACAGAGGCCCTATCCCCAGATGGTATTGGCTGGAACAAACAGTAAACTTTTGGGACACCCTTGAGTTTTCTTAGGCACTGTAAGGGTCATCTTGGGGAAGTGGCCTTGAGCTGGTAGAAACTATGTTAGTGTTTGCTCAAATCTGTATAGACTGAGGTTGAGACCTACTCAAAAAGAGTTCAGGGGAGCCTGGCTAGAGTTTGATCATGAAGAGTCTTTGTCACTAGTCTGTCTGCTCATGATGTGTCCCCTGCCTAAGCTGTGGAATACACAACAGACTGTGAGAGCAGAAGGGACCTTGATCGTTATCACTCCAACCCTGTTGTTTTGCAGGTGGGGAAGCCCCCGCTCCTTATGACTTGCTGAGCCCATTTCCAACCTGTGGATCTCAGCTTGGACATTGCCACTTCCTTCAGAAAGCCTTCCCTGTCTCCCTCTGAGTTGGAATGGGCTCTCTTCGTGGGCATGCCCATAGTCCCTGCACTCACCCTAACACTCTGCCTTTTGTCTGCCTGCTGACCCTCCAATAGACTTGAAGTTCCTCAAGGGCGGGGCTCTTAGTTCTGTTCACAGCTACGGTCCCAGCACCTAGGACAGCAGCTGGCACTTGAAAGAAACCAACACTAGCTCAGTGTCTGGGCAGCAGCCTGCTCAAGTCACCCAAGGGAGCTGGGACTTGGGACCCAGTGGGTGAGCCTGAGTCACAGCCTATATTTCCAACTAACCTCGGGGCTCCTGACTCCCTCCCCAACACAGAATGGTCCTCACGGGATCCTCCATCTGCCCAGAGATGTCACGTTGTGCCACACAGGCCTTTCCTAGGGTGACAGCCCCTCGCCCACATCTCTATCCCTACATACCCCATCTGCAGAATACCCTGCGTCCATATCTCACAGAGAATAGTCCAAGTGAGAGGGTTATAACAACTGATAACAAAAACATTGCCCTCCACAAATACGTCCATGAAAACAGAAAAGTTGTAGAGATATGATACGATGCCTTCATGTCAATCTCTAACTATGCTTAGTTCTTCCGTCTTTATTGTCTTTCATGACCTTTAAATTTCTGAAGTTATTTTGTACAATGTCCCTCAGTTCATGTTTGCCTAATGTTTCCTCATGAATGGATTCAGAATGTACTTTTTTCCCCCCAGGAATACCAGAGAAGTGCTGTTTATGCTTCTCAGTAGATCATTTCAGGAAATACATAGCACTGGCATTTGTGCACCGTTTTATGCTTATCATAGTGTATACGTCTTCACATCTCTTCAGCCAGGGCAAGAAGACAGGTTTCATCCCACAGGGTGGCAGCTCCAGCACAGCACTGTGGCTGCCCAGAGCAGCGAACAGGACCACAGGGCCCTGTCAACATTCAGTGGCGAAGAGGCCAGTGTCGTCCGCCTTGAGCACAGGTCACCAGAAAGGTCATAGGTCACCAGCACTATGAATGTGCTATCCCCACTAGAGTTCGGTCAGTCTTGATTAGAAACCTGAGGGACAGAGAGGTCGCCAGTCCACATTCACCCCTCACACACTGGAGTTGAGGAAGCCAAAGGCAGAGACCTACATTGGGCTGGTACATTCAAAATGGGTAGAAAGTAGAGATGGATTTATATACCTGACAAAGAAGGTACCCTAGTGGGAGAACATTTTGAATTTCACTTCACATTCACATTCACTTCACAGCCTTTTCTCATGGGTCAATTTCATGAACAAGGATGAATGACCTTCCACATCCTTGCTATGAATAGGAACAAAATTTCTTTTCATATTAAGGAAATGTATGATTTTAATTAAAATAGGAAAATTTAAGTGAGTTGCTAAGAAACAAGACCCTATCTGTGGCCTTAGGAGCTTGTGCCAATAACATCTGGTTTTATAGATGGGTTTCCTTGGAAACAATCCCTAAGCATTCTTAAGGATTAACGCTGAGCAAGAATAAAGTCATCTTAATAGATGGAGATGAGGGCAGTAAGAAAAAGAATTGCTAATTGAGCAAATTTACCAACTGTAAAAGCAAGATATGCCGGTAGAAAATGATACCCAAATACAATAATGTCTCTTCACTTTGGTAAACTCTGCTCTGTTTTGTTTTGTTTTCTTAGATAAAAGTAGTGCATGATTGTTGAGGAAGCATTCAAGTTGTAAGGAAGAGGATGAATTTAAAAGTATAGCTGTCCTTTTCTTCCTCCACATCTCTGGCTCTTCCTCAGAATTAGCCACTATTAACTTGCTTTTATGTCCTTTGAGATATTTTATATGTTGACACAGCCTGGATATATTATCATTATTTTATACAAATGAAGATTGTATATCTCATTCAAAGACTTGCTATTTTTTTCCTATCACAAAATGTCTTGGAGATCTTTCCGTGTCAGGACATAAAGGTCTACTTCATTCTCCTTGACACTTGCACTCCAGTTGGTCAAAGTTGAAAGAAAGTTTATAAGCCATTCTCTAAATTGACTTATAGCATTTTCATTGTTTGGCTATCACAAACCAGGCTGTGATAGACATGCCTGTGGATATCTTTGCAGATTTGTATATGTCTATCTTTAGGGTAAATTCCTAAAAATAAAAATTGTTAAGTCAAATTTCATATGCATATTTTTATTACTATTGCCAAAATTACCCTCCAAATATATCACACCAATTTATTCTCCCACCAACAGCATAGAAGGCTTCCTATTTCTGGCCCCTACTCCTGTCCCTAAGTAACACTGGGTATCACAAGACCTAAAAGGCTCCATTAATCCAATAGGATAAAATGATATCTTGCTTTTTATGTTTTGCATTTCTTTTATTTGGAATGACATTATGCATATTTTCATATATTGTCCATTTACATTTCTCTCTCGATGGATTGCCTGTTTGTGGCTTTTACCCGATTTCCCATTAAGGTATCTTTTTCTTATTGATGCCTACTCTTTGCTTACTAAGGGAATTAGCCCTTTATATTCCCAAATATTTCTCTGATTTCTTGGTTTCTTTCTTTAAATAAAGATGTCAGTCCTGCCAGCATCACAGTGTTCAAAGCCTTGGTTAAGATAATATACATGAGTTTTTACTGATACAAAATCCTAGCTAATGCATATTGTTCTTGCTCTTATTCTCATTATCAAAGCAGGAGAGTCTGGTAGAAAAAATATACTTTGGATCTGAAGAATACAGTTCAAATCCCGGCTCTGCCACTACTTGCTAAGGAGACAGAGTGACTTAATGGCCCTAATTAGTAGCCTCCCAGTATCTGTGTCTTTAGTCTCCTCACGCTCTGACTCTGGCCTCAGCGATGGTAATTTGCTGACTTACAGGGCAAAGTATACTTAAAGCAGAGACTTGAAAAAGTGTTCACGTGTTTCTGCTTCCTCTATTATTTCTCTGCCGTTGCTATGAGAACATGTTCAAGTTAGCCTGAGAAGATCATGCAAAACAGAGCTCAGTTATCTCTGCCAAGTCTCCAGACATGCGAGAGATCCCAGCCAAGACTAGCAAAGACATTCAGCTACCTATAAACTCATGAGCAGTACCAAGTCACTTATTTGGGGTGGGGGATATTTTGTTATGCAGCAATAGCTGACTGATACACTGTCTATGAGGTTAACCACACCACACCTCAGTCTTCAAATTTATAAATGTTGGGAATGATATGGAAAAGAAAATAATGCTTATCCCAGTAATGATGGCAGCCCAGTCCTTACTATCAGGGAGGAAATTCAACTACATTTAGTGTTTGGGAACTTCTGCAGTTGTTTCTGCAGCCTCATGATATAAAATGGTTATTACAATATATATTTATCTTTAAGATCGTCTGCCAAAATTTCCACGTCTGCCAAAAGTTATGTATCCTTGATCAAGTCACTTAACTTCTCTGAGCTCCCCCACAGGCCCCTCCATCTTCCTCTGCTTTCCTGTCCGGCACATTTCCTCAGTTCTTGGACTTTATCTGGGTTTGGAAAGGTTTGTCTTTGTCTCTTTGCATGGAGACCTGAGTATTCCCAGCCACCACCCCTCCATGTCAGTGCATTCCTCAACCTTATATCAGAGTAATATTTCTAAAATGCAATTTGCTTTTGCAATTGCCCACTTATCCTTCAGTGGCTTACTCTAGCCTTGAGGGAGAAATCCACTCTCCAATGCAAATCCACTCTCCAACCCAAGCCCCACTCAACCTCTCTGGCCTCTTCTCTCACCACCTGTGCCAACTTGCTCGTTGTCACACAGCTCCCAAGATGTGCCTGCTCAGGGTCTCTGAGCCATCAGAAAGGCTGTTTCCTCTGCCTTGGAGTAACCTTGCCATCACCAACTCCTCACTTTGTGTGTCTGGTCATTTTCATCCTCTAGTAAGCCATTCCTAACCCAGAGTTTCTCAAGCTCAGCACAATTGTCATTTTGGGCCAGATCATTCTTTGTCGTAGGGTGCATTCCTGCGTATTTTAGGATGTTTAGTAGCATCCATCTCTGGCTTCTCCCCACTAAATTCTAGCAGCACCTCTCCCAGCTTGTGACAGACAAAATGGCCACCAGACATTACCAAATATCTCCTGGGGTCAAAATCACCCCCAGTTGAAAATCAATGTCTTAACCCCACTTCCACTTGCACCCCCAAAAGTAGATTCAATGTTCTTAGACCTCCCGTGTCTAATTCTACCCAGGCAATTACGATGTTGTATGGTAAACGTCTGTTCCCAGTCTCTTTCCCATTAAACTGGACACCTGAGGACAAGAACTGTGCCTTTAATCTCTATCTGCCTACATCTTTGCCCTGTTTCTAGGACAGGGAAAGTGTTAAATCAATATTTGTGAAAGACATATAGATACATAATAGCAATGTAGAAATGGACATACCTGGCCATATATTACAATCCCCTGGAGAGAGAGAGAAAGAGAGAAGAGAGAGAGAGAGATTGGTAAATAATTTTTCATAGATATATTTACCATAGAAGGACCATGTATTAACATAATTAGATAATGTACTATAACTATTACTTTACAGGTGGGGAAATAAGAACCAAAGATGATAATTTATTTGCCTAATATGACAGAGATAATAAGTAGCAGAAACAGACTAGAATTATTTTTTAAGCTAGTTTTCCACTCTTTCCATAGTAAAACTCAAAGTGCATTATTTCAAAAAAATGTGTAAAATGTAAATTCCTATATATGTGTCCAGATTCTTGAATCATTATTTCAGGAAGTGGGAACCCAGCAATGTTTACTGCTTAAACTTCAAGGTGATTCTAATGCTGCTGATCTGCAGGAACAACGGATCCATAAGACTAAATAGTGGCAACCAACCTTTGGCATCTTTGCGAACCATCTGACAAAGCCCACTTCCATGGCTGAAAAAAGGGTAAAATATTCCTCTGGGTAAATCCTTCTGCCCTAAAATGTAAATTGGTATTTTCATTAGGTGAATGAGGAGGTCCCCAAGAAGGCTCAGAGAACCTCTACATACAGTCAGAGGGACCCTCCAGCCAGAATGGCATGTGGCATTTACAAAACTATTCCTCTCTGAAGCAGAGCATTTGAATCTGCCTTGGTTTCCTATCCCCATGGGCCCCCCGTGCCCAGCACTGCCCTGCTCCTCCTCAGAACACACATGGCTTCCTTCTCAGATGGCCTTTCCTTCCGGCAGAAGCCAGAGGGCTTTTGTGGTGGTGGATGCAGTGTCTGCTTGCCCCCAGAAGGAAGGGGATGCCGGCCTGGGCTGAAACAGTGCCATTGCTTCAAGCATGCCCTACCCACCACAGTGCTTGCCATACATGTAAGGCTGACTGAGTTGTGCTGGTGAAAATCTCTTTGTAACGGGGCCACAGAGATCAGGCCAGAGAAAATGACTATGGCCAGAAACTCATCAGGAGGCAGCACAGTGGGGGCGGAACTGGGTTGGAAAGCTGACGGGTTTGCAAGGAACATCCTTGTTCCCTCTGTCCTGGCAGGTTGGTCAGTCAGTGTTAATGGAGGAAGGCGCTATCCGAGAGCTGGGCGGGGCGGGGTCCTCTCTTCCCACTGGGGGAAACCAGCGCCTCCGGGATCTTTAACCATGTGATCACATTTTGAAAGCCAGGCTCTGTCAGAGCTCCTTTAAGTCCAGGATGTCTGCATTAGTCTGCTAGGGCTATAGTAACAAAGCACTACAGACTAGGTGGCTTGAACCACGGAAATTTATTGTCTCATGGTTTCGGAGGCTGAAGTCCAAGATCAAGGTGCCAGCAGGGTTGGTCCCCTCTGAGAGCTGTGAGGGGAGGCCCTGCTCTAGGCCCCTCTCCTTAGCTACAAATGCTCATCTCCTCTCCCTGACTCTTCACATCATCTTCTCTCTATACGTGTCTGTCTCCATTCATATTGGATTAGGGACCATGTCCTAAAGGTATAAAGCAGGACTTCTCAAACCACCACTAGTGAATGACTTTTTTTTAAATTTCCAATCTATCACAGACTCATACTTTTGGAAAATGCAATAAAAATATATCGTTAAAAAATTAAATGGACAAAAAATGCAAGCCACAATTGTTTTACTATTAGGTTCAACAGACATAAAAATATCTGAGTAAAATTGCTGTAAAATGTTTCTAGATGCTTACTGCTAATTTCTAAATTTATCTTTTTATAGTTTAGTAGCAAAGTTTGTGGATTGACCCTTGTCCAAGAAAAACATTTTGATTAGCACCAGTTTCATATATAATGGGAGAGTCATCAGCCAAAGGCATCTATCTGTGGGGTTATGTGTGATTTGGGTTGTAATACCAAAAATACAATATTCAGCTTTGACATTCAAAATCAGTTTTTCTGGTCCACTGCAAAAAAAAAAAAAATAGACTTGAAAGCCAAGCTTTGTCAAGAGAAGGAAAGGAACCTGAAGTTGTCACTTTCCACCTTTGAAATACCAACATGCAAGCACGGAAGACAAGGTCAGTTTTACTCTATGCACAGAGTAAGGAAAAGTTGGTCTACCTTTCAGCTGGGTGTGAACATTATTATTAATATTCAATATCAGAGTATTAGAAATAACATCTACCATGTGTAATGATTGATGACTTAGAAAATACTCTCACATCTATGTTGTACATTTATGTCTCATTTTCCCTAAAGTCATGTTTTTTATTCCCTGTTTTACAGATAACGATAGTGAGGCAACAATAGAATCAAGGCACTTTCATCTTTCCCAGACTTCAAGGGAAGGGATAGTATTTTCCAGAATCCCTAATGGGAAGGAGGATCTTAGTTCAGATTATATCTAGGGATGGAGAAAAGGAGTAAATGGTGGAATCAGAGAGGCCTCCTTCCTTAGTCAGAAGTCATGATTTGTCATTGTCACCTTCACCATCATTCACCAGCAACTCTGTGGCTCTATTATGCCCAGGATTCTATACCAAGCAAATGGTGACCAAGGAAATAAGGCAAGGGCCCTGGCCCTCAAGGACCTGACAGCCTACTCCATGATTTTGAGCAAGTCACCAAGCCTGTTTCCACAACAGCAAATTGAGATAATAAAATTGTCCACTTTGAAGTGCTGTTGTGAAGATTAGATGAAAACATGCACATAAAGTGCTTAGCACGGTGCAAGGCTCACAAGGCCCAGTAAATGTTCTCTAAATATTTGCAATTAGTGCTATACAAATTAGCCAAACATAGATCTGTTTGCTAATTACAGCACCTAACAAGTCATTTTGCATTTGGTTATTTTCTGCATGATTTCATGCCTTCATTTGTTTTTAAAATATATACATTTTCAGGGACATTAAAATAACCCTAAATAAGAATTTTTTTGAACTGCTAAAATGAATAACCAAACATCAATGAAAGAGGAGGGACAGCAAGGACATATTTCCAGAAAATCTTGATATCACATCTTCTTTCCAGCAAGCTCATAGCAAGCTGTTTCCATCCTGTGTTTGCAATGACAAGTTTTGGTAGAAGATAGCAGCTCCCCACCTCTCCTGGCTGAAGCTGGGGCAGCCATGGGGAAGGAAGAGCTGGGGAATTTGCTCTCAGGGTGAAGTCAGTTGAAAAGTCAGGCAGACAAAGCACCTAGGCTGAGAAGGAAAGTAAGTGTGAAACCTGAAGTCAGGGGGCTGCTCAGACTTTCCAGGAAAGATAGGACCTCCACGCCAGGCATCTGGGGAGCTTTTGGAGACAGCTCCGCTGGGACAACTGTCCTGGGCAGCACAGCATGACAGAGGACGAGCCCTGCTAGCCTGAGCCCTTGACAGGAGTCCCCAGGGTGAATTCTTCTCAGCGACTTGCCCAGGCTCCTGTCACATTACACATGGTCCAGTTCCTTCCACTGTGGCAGGCTCTGTAACTGGGGCTGGGACAGTCTCCTGGAAGTCTCTGAGCCCCTTAAATGATTCTAATACACACCAGACTTGCCACCACCATTCTTAGCAGTGCATTTGCAGCATGGTGCTGGTGTGAGCTTTCCAATCAGCCCTTCAGAAGGGGAAACAGTTGCACTCGGCCCTCAGTGGTCAGGGAGGACGAAGGTGCTGGGTGGCCTGGAGAGGAAGAGAGGTTTTTTTCAGGGGGCTCATCCCACCCCTACTCCATTCTCCAGGCAGAGGCCGTGACTCCCCTCAGACGCATCCTCAAGCTCCCCTCCCGTTGATTTGTTCCTCTCCAAGGCTGTCTGTCCACCGTAGTACAATTCCACCCTGCCCCTGTTGAAGTCTGTTATCAGAGGGGGAGGGGCTTCTTTCTGAGCAATGGGACACTGGCTTCTGGCCTTGGCTCTGTGACTAATTTGCTGTGTGTCTTTGGTCCTTTTTCCTCTCTGAGCTCAGAGGAGGTTGACCAGGGGCCTCTACAATCATCTAGTCTGGTCCTATTACAGAATCAGACTGGGTTTCTTGTTTATCATTTGGGGGAAATGCATGCACATGTGTGTGTGGTAATTGTAGTAAGAGTATTTGACACAGATCTACCTTTTTAGCAAAGTTTCAAGTGTACAATACAGTATCATTAACTGTATGCGTGATGTTTGTGTTTTTCATGGTTGGCTCATCCACTCGCCCATCCACCCTGGAGACCAGCAGACCATGGCGTCCTGTCAGAGCCTGGGAGAACACACCTCCTGCTGCAGGTGCCACGGGTGTCACCAGAGTCCCAACCCGCCTAGGGACAGGAGACCAGAGATGAGCTGGTTGGGGGCTTGATGGGGAAGGATCTGTGAGGTCCTCCTTCCACCACTAGGTGTCACTGTCCTACCTTAAACACCCCTCCTTAAATTCACCAGATTAAGTGGCAACTCTCCCAAGGTCTCCTCGGATTCTTGGCACTTGCATCTAGTTTGCATCTACCTTTCGGGACCCTTCCCCAAAGACTCAACACGATCATTCACAGGCATCTTCCCACCTTGCCTCCCTGCCTGCCAGGTCTCTGAATTTGACCAGTGACATGGACTGTGAGGTGCACATCTGCCTAAACGAATGGGCCTAGCCCTTTTCACTCATTTTCATTCAGTCATGCATTTAATGATCACCTGCTGTGTGCCAGGTCCCTGTGCTGGGAGCTGAAGACTCAAAGAAGACAAGCATGTCCCCTGTCTTCAAGAGCTCACAGCAGATATGTCACTATTACTATAACCTGGTGAGAGAACACAGAAACGAAGGACCTCATGCCATGAGCACATAGAAGAAGGAGCCCTCACACCTACCCTTGGGGAGGTAGGGGAGCTTCACAGGGAGGAATTGGTCTGAGACTTGGAAAATGCGTCGGTCTTGATGGGCAAATCACTGGGACAGGGTATCCCAGGACAACAGGGCAGTGTAGGCCAATGTCCAGCCTGTTAAGCTTAAAGCAGGCTTTTCTACCTAAAGACAAACCATATTCAAATCAATTTGGGCCCAGTTAATTTCCATGGAAGAAAGAGCAGGCTCTTCCTCCATTCTCCACTTACATATATTGCAATTATCTGTCGTACCCTTGAGAGCAGAGATGTGAAGTTCCATTTTTTATATCCTTAAAACTGACCACAATGGTGGTGCACAATATGTTTTCAGTGAATCAAGGAATGAGTCCCCTTACCAGCTAAGCCACTACAAAGACAGTCGGATTTGGAAGAGGTCTTTTTCAGAGGGGAAACTTGAGGGCGGGACAGCCACACATGCCTCCCGGCTCCTGCCCCATGCTCCCTGCAGAGCCTGCACTAGCTCCTTCCTTTCCTCTGCTTAAATGAGTTGGCAGGGTTATCAGGCCCAAGAGAATTGGCTGCACCTTTTGTATTTCCAGAGATTCTCCCTTCTCTTTCAGGAGCACTGCTGGGGGGTGGTGTACGGGGCGGGGTGGGGAGGGGGTGAGTAATAATGTAATGAGAACTGGGAAGCTGTGTGTTCTCACCAAAGATGAATCAAGAGCAGAAAGCAAGGTCATCTATATGCTAATCTCGCAGTCTATATCCCTTGGCCTTTGGCAGAAGAAGTTAAGCAGCTCAACGATTCACTCTCTGAAGTGATTTTTTTTCTCTCCCAGAAAATCATTGTCAAGTATTTGTTTCTGCCAAAACTTATTAGGAGCTTTGACACCTGGAAGAGTGCACACTAGAGGGGAGGTGAAGAGTGGAGTGTGCAAGAGACAGGAAGGGAAAAGTAAAGAATGATGAGAGTAGCTCTGGCCAGGATGCTGGGGAATTGGCACTGGTTGTAGGACTGGGAGGGAGGAGGTCAAAGTAGGCAGAAATCAATTCTGAGTCCAAGTGATCACGTCCTGTTTCTGCTGAAATCCTGCCACAGATAGCCTATTTCTGATGCAATAGCATCCAGACACTTTAGCCCAGCACGCATGGCCATTGTGGTCCAGCCCTGACCCACATTTCCAATATTCGCTCCCACTACTTCCATCGTTTGCCTCCCATGCTGGCCAAATATGCCCTTGCCCCTCACTATAAGGGCCCACTGAGACCCAGCCCCCCACAAGCTCAGCTCCTGGGGGTCTCTTTACAGGCAACACCTCATCAAATATCCACCATCCCAGAAGGACCATGCTCTCTTTAATTGGCAGTCTCCCCTGACCACACTTGAGGGTTGAGTTTCGAGGACCCTCATCTTGTACTATGTGCAGTTATCACAGCTCATTACTTTGCTGAGAAATTATTAGTGTGTCTCTGAACTCTGACCCTGTCTCTAATGACAGGTGTCATGTTTCTCATCTATTAGAGCACAAGCTCCAACATAAAGCTTAACACATATTAGATAATTAATATTTATAAATAGAGTTCTCAAGGGCAGAGATCAAATGCTAATCATCTTTGTGTCTCTAATCTATTTTGGTTACTTGAGCCTGTGATGTATTTTGGAGTTAGGTAGTGTGATGACTCCAGCTTTGTTCCTTTTGCTCAGGATTACTTTGGCTAGTTTGGTTATTTTTTGGTTTCATACAAATTTTAGAATTTTTTTTCTATTTCTATGAACAATGACATTGGTATTTTAACAGGGATTATAGTGAATCTATAAATGGCTTTGGGTAGTACAACCATTTTATAAAATCTTCCTTCCAAAATATTTTTGGGGAATTCCTGGGAATGCTTTATACTCAGAATTGGTGAAGACTGCCACTCCATGCTACAGCAGCACCACTCCAGATCTCGACAGTTCCAAAAAGGGTCTGTGACAGCCCTGAACCTATGTCTAGAATGCCATGGCTGCTATGGGACAAAACCACTGGCCCTTGAAGACAGGAGCAAATAGCACCTTTAATGTAACGCTTAGCTGACAGGAAGGGTTCCCACATCTAAAGCACTTCAACCCAAAGTGTCATAATTATCAGTGACCCAATGCCTACCTTTCAGGATTCCTACAAGCCCACAGGGTGGTAGAAATAGGATAAATCAACTACCTCCAATGCATCCAGAACCAGCTCTCCTTTCCGGCATTGAGGCCTGTCTTGGAATCTGTTTGCTGGGCCACATCTTATAGGGCAGTCATTCTCAACTGGGACCAGTTTGCCCCCCAGGGTACATTTGGCCATGTCTGGAGACATTTTTTTTTTTTGTCTTAACTGGGAGGGGATGGTATTACTGAGGCCAAAAATACTGCTAAATTCTTACAAAGCACAGGACAACCCTCTGCATCAAAGAATTATCTAGCCCAAAATATCAATAGTGTTGTTCAGAAATCCTATCTCAGGGTGATTTCTTTCTCAGAATCCTGTTGTTCCTCCTTCTGATTTAGCTTCTATGGAATCCATTCTTATCCATCAAGCATATATCTTTATATAGATAGAAACTTAAGTCTTAGTCCCAGTCCCTGAGCCTCATGTAATTCAACAGATAAGTCATTAGCTGGGCTTTTTCCAGCACTCTTACCTAAAGCATCTAAAGCTCCACCTCCAGCCCATTTGAGTTATTTTAGTGAAAGTAATTCATTGCAGATTATTTTATTCAACAAATATTTGATGAGCACCTACTATGTGGTAGGCACAGTACTAGACACTAGGTATATGATTAACCAGAGACTGCCCCTGCCCTCATATAGTTTACAGTATGAAGGGAGAATAAAACAGTAAACAGGCCAGGTGTGGTGGCTCATGCCTGTAATCTCAGCACTTTGGGAGGCCAATACAGGAGGATCACTAGAGGCCAGGAGTTTGAGACCAGCCTGAGCAACATAGCTAGACCCCATCTCTACAAAAAATGAAATAAATTAACCAAGTATGGTGGTGCGTGCCTGTAGTTCCAGCCACTCAGGAGGCTGGGGCAGGAGGATCACTCAAGCCCAGGAGTTCGAGGTTGCAGTGAGCTATGGTGACACCACTGCACTCTAGCCTGGATGACAGGGTGAGACCCCATCTTAAAAAACAAGAGTAAACAAATCTATAATTACAAATTTCAACACATGCCAAGAAGGAAAAGCATAGGATACTAGGAGGGCAAATATGGGAAGGTCAAACTTTAGGCAGGATAGGCAGAGAATGAATCTCTAAAGAAGAAATCTTTGGGTCGAGGTCTGAAGGAGGCAAAGAAGTTAGTCCGGTGACGAGACAAGGGGAGGAAGAAAATGTGCAAAAAGCTCCTATGTGGGAAAGAGATTGGCGTCATCAAGCAGCAGAAAATAAAGGATGTGTGGCTGCGTGTGATGTGATCTAATTTATATTTTTCAAAAGGTCACTCTGGCCGTCATGTGGGTGATGAGTTGGAAGGTCACAAACGGAAGTGAGAGATACGTGACAAGGTGAATGCCATGGTCCAGGAGGCAGAGGGTGGCGGCCTGGCCTGCAGGGCAAGTAGAGATCTGACCAGGAGGTCTTTGAATGAGTCCTGCCCTCTGGTGCAGAAGTCTGTCTCCAGGGATGGGCAGTGGCTCCAGACACTCTGGGAGATCAAATATCACCACATGAACAGCTGCCCAAAGTTGCAGTTTATCAGAAATCAGTACTTACCTGCTCAGCATTTCTACTGGGGAAGAGACACAGAGTGGGTCGGTATCTTTTCCTACATTGCAAATGATTTTTTGCTGCTACTTCAATGGGTTGAAATATTGAGTGGCTTTTATTTATTTATTTGTGGCTGTGGGGATAGAGGGAAGGGAGAAAATAAATGACTTGTCACAAAGCCCAATTTCCTATGTTTTCAAGAGCCATTCATCACCATGGCCCAATGCCATTTCTTTCTGAAGTCAGGCTGACCAACAGCAGCCCAGAGCTGGGGTCTTTGAAATCTTCTCTCTGGAAAGCCTTCATGCTGAGCCTGGGCAAGGCCTCTTCTGTTAGGCATTGTTAACCCCAAGCTGAACCCCACCATGAGCAGCCAGTTGGGTGATAGCCAAGACCTCTGCTTCCCAAGAGGATCCTGATGAGCCCACTGTCAAGGGGACATGCTGGCACCAAACATGCTGAGCTCATGGGCAACACCGGCTCATCTGCCTTCACTGTCACAGGTGCCAACTGCTGTCTGTTGAGAGGGCTCCATCCAATATGTCAAGGCCACTGTTATCCAGCCAGAAGGGACAAGCGGACGTGGACCTAGATTTATGGGACGGGAGAGGCACTGCCCACAGCAGGGATGATCTACCTGGGAATAGGGCAGCCACAGCTCAGCTGTGTTCAGACAATGCCAAGGACCCACTACAGGGGGAAGTCCAGGTAGGAGGATTTGGTGAGTGTGCAAAGGTAGTGAGGCCGGGCAGGTGATAGAAACCGTAGTTCTTGCCCTCAAGGAGCTGATGTTTAGTACAGGAAGTATAAGGAGATTAATAGCAATAACGGGATGAGTCCCGAGATGGTATAGAACACACGGTGTTAAGGGAGGGGGTGGGAGGAGAGAAAGGAAGAAGCCCCAACTCTGCATGAGGAAGTGGGAAGATTTTCAGAAGGAGGTGATAACTCTCTGTTCCACAAACATCCTGCTGGAATCACCAGAGTTTAATTAACCACACTTACAAAAGCAAACAAAAATGCCAACAGGACATTTTTAAGGCTATACCTGCTTTATTATTCATTTGAGAAGAATGATCAAGTGCAATTAATTTCCTTCATGGATTTTTTTTTCCTGTATAATTATCCCCGAGGGGTGAGTTTTCAAATAGGAAAATACTCCTTCAAAGGTAGATTGCTTTAGACTCTGCGTCTAGATTGAAGCTGCAGAGCGCCGGCGCTATGGGGGCAGCCTGCCCTTCAGGTGCACTTGAGATTTCAGGAGCCGGAACTTTGGCAGGAGGCGACACCGGACAGATAAAATGTGGGTGAGGCACACCTGCCCCGCCCAGGTGTCCCACACATTCTGAGAATTAATACATGTGGGTTGGGGCCAGGCCACTGGATGCCTATGGCCAAGGCTGCAGAAACAGGAGAAACGCCCAATGCCTTGGTCAAAGACTCCTTATCTGAAATTAGGAAATTGTGGGATTATTTTTCTAAAAGCAAACTTTTAAAGAAAATCTTAAGTAGTATACTTCATCCTATTTATCTTAGAGTGAAGCATGATGCAAACTGACACTAACAAAAAATAAGTATTACTCTACTTCCCTCTCCTTCCTTCCTTCCAGTTC
This sequence comes from Mirza zaza, assembly GCA_008750895.1. Classification (NCBI taxonomy): domain Eukaryota; kingdom Metazoa; phylum Chordata; class Mammalia; order Primates; family Cheirogaleidae; genus Mirza; species Mirza zaza. The sequence goes on from VSMD01096437.1 coordinate 69,561, forward strand.
TAGAAAAGGAACCAGGAAGTCAACTCACAGATCATTACTGCACACTTACAGAGGGAGGTGCACTCTGCGGAGTTCTGGGGTACATGGGGTAGCAGAGGGTGGGGGGAGGACACAAGAGAATTATATCAATTTGCAGATAGAACCTTTTGCCATTTACAAAGCCTCTTCACTTACATTACTCCATAGGAGTCTCTCGAACGACTCCCTGAGATGGTAGGACCAATGCAGTCATGATTTGCTAAAGAACTGAGAGAATATTCAAATAAATTAGATAAATCACCTATGAAATCAATAGAAATTTCTTTGACATTGAGATATAACAAAAGCAAAAGTCAGATCACAAACAAATATAGTTAGTCCTTATAAAGATGAGATAAATTTCAAATAGAAGAAAAAAATAGGCTCCTGGATGACTTTTGATAATCCAATTAATGAAGAGGATGGCATCATACAAATGCATTGGAACATTTTCTGCTGATTGACACTTTGACAAAGACAGCATAGGACAAGGATGACAAACTAGTTAAAGAATATTGTCATTTCAGAGTGTTTAATACAAGTACTATACAAGAATACTTGAAATTTTACTATAACTTGATAAGAGTGTTTCCTAAAATTGACAATTCTAAAAACGTACATAATAATTAGTAAAACTAAAAAAACTTCCAATACGCTCAATAATAAAAATTTTGATCAGTGAGCAAGATAAATATGGTATCTTTATAGTCTCTCTACAGACAAGGATATTAAAAATCATCATCTTAGAAAAAGGCAATCAGAGACTAATCAGTCAAAAAAAAAGTAAGGAAGAAAAGCATTATATAGAGATCTGTCTAGTTAAACAATTTTTTAAAGTATGCTATTTTCTGAATTATATGATGATCATGGTATTTTTAAAATCTGCAATTTATGTTGATATCTTTGCCCATTCTAAATGTAAGTTTTGCATCTAATTTTATATTTATAATTTTGTACTCTTTCTCTTAAAGAGGCCCCCAAGTTGTATAAATTTCAGGCCCCCCGAAACCTAGACCTTAACCTGCTTTATCCCCATTTTGCAGGTGAGAAAACAGATTCAGGAAAGGTCTTACCCAGGGCCACAGTGTTGGAAAGTGACAGAGCCAGGGCACAAAGCCAGTGCTCCTCCTTGTCCATGATGTTCTCTCTTCCCTCAGAGAGACTCAATGCCTTAGAGAAGCCCTCACACGCTTCCTTTGGGGAGGCAAAAACCAAGTAAGGCAGAACATTGTTAAAACCCAGAGGGCCTGCTCAAGTTTCTAAAGAAAGATTCATCGGGGCTTATAGCACACTTCCCGTATCCTCCCTCCTGGACTGTGTCTAACAGCAGAATTTAAGTTGCAGTCAGCACCTGAATTCAAGGCTCAAAGCAATCTCAGACTAAGCACACCCAGGGGAAGCAGACAGGTGACATCAAACTCGTTCTGGACATGCAGACTAAGTAAGTCTTCCTAGCATCTACTGCATGCCGAGCACTCAGTCTGGGCTTGTTTTTATGCACGTGAACAATTTTCACTTTTCTGGAAACAAGGAAATGGAAACTCGGAGGTTTCACAGAGCTAGTAAGACACTGTCATGAGCTGCAAGGCCAGGTCTGCTGGGACGCAGAGCCCACCTCCGGTTCTCCAGGAGTGGGTCTCCACTGGAGCTGGTACATGCTCAGGGACCACACGTGCAGCCCGGTGAACGATGGCCATGCCAAGCGTCCTTGCTTCTCGGCCCCGCACCTGTCAAAGCAGTCAGGTGGCCGTGCTGAGCTGCCAGCCGAGATGCGCAGATGAAGACAAATGCCTGTAGTCCATGTCTGGCACTGACTCCTCCACTAATGCAAGCTGATTCCTCCCGGCCTCAGCTGAGACCGGAGCCATCTGTGCAGAGTAGCAGGCACCAAATCACAAGGATAAGCCCAGTGCCCTCCATCCACACCACAGTGAGCACGTGGCTCATGCTACCTCGTAGTTCTTTGCTCTTCTCCCACTAAGGATAAAGGCTGGGAGCCCAAGCCTAATTCAAAAGCTTCATAGCCACCTGCCTCCCACTATTTCTGGGATTCCCCAGGGACTATGCACAAGTGTGTCCTCTTAGATTGTTCCTTCCTGACTCTGGCCGCCTCCTGTGCTGCTGAGGGCATCTCGGCAAACCACCCGTGCCAGTGCTGAAAATCTGGGCAGAACTTTCTCTGGACAGAGGTTCCCTGCTGTGCTCGTCCTCCACCTTACGCTCCTCAGTGCGCTGTCCAGGGCCCTCGCCGTGCCCTGCCCTCTGTCCCAGGAAGACCCAATGCCAGCCAGGATGCCAACCACAGTGGCTATTCTGGGGACCCCAGAACTTTATCGCTAGTCTACTTCTCTCTGGAGTGGTTTCGGGAGAATCTCAAACTCAGCATCTTCAAAACTAAACCACACCTTCCCCACCTGTCTGCTTCCCTTTGAGTATTACCTACTTCAGAGAATGGTACTGCCCTGCACACAGGGGCCCCTGCCTGAGTCGTGGGTGTCGTGTTTGGCCCTTATCAGCCTTCCACTCATTGTCATTTGAATCTTTCCAGTTCTCTCCATTACCGCTTCTCTCCGTCTTTGCTTCCTCTGGCGTCATCTTGACTATGGGCTCTCACAGTTCCGTACTTGTCCGATCAAAGTGCTTCATCATATTATGCAATATATAATATCTTTATAATTGCTTGCTTAATTAACCTGCAAGAACTGGCCTGTTTCTCTCTCATCCAGTGTGTATTACAAGTTCCTAGGACCATGCCTGGTGCCAAGTAAGCACTCAGTACAGTGAATGAATGAAACCCACCTTTTTGCATATCCGGGCCTGGTAGGGACTGGACTGCAGAGTTCCACTGCACCCCCTCCCAGCTCCACATCCACGAAAAATTGTCTTCCACAAAACTTAGGGGGGCTGTGCACAGCAGGAGGTGAGCGCAGGCAAAGGGGTGAAGCTTCATCTATGCAGCCGCTCCACATCGCTCACGTCACTGTGAGCCTCCCCCCATCTGCCTCCCTCTGCCCCGTCCCCCCATCCCGTGGAAAAAATTCCTTCCCTGAAACCAGTGCCTGGTGCCAAAAACGTTGGGGACCACTGCTTTATGGGACAATAAATCCCTGGGGCTAAAGGTGTGAGAGTGTTGGCCACCCTCTGTGCCAGTCACTGGGGTTATGGTGCATTTGTGCTTTTGTTGATTCATTCACACATTAGTAACAATTAGCTCTGGCAGTGATTGGCTACTTTAAAGTGGTTCCGTGTGGTACTTATTTCTTATTCCCTTTATAACCAATTGCAACAAAGAGTCTGACCTCATTTTTGACATTTGATTGACGATTCCATTCAGGCCTTCCTCTCCCTCCCCTTTGGCCACACATCTGGACAGGCTGATAAGAAGGCCCACAACGACCTCGCCACCTCCTTTAGTGCCTCCCACGTGCAGGAACATTTTCCCAGCCCCACTCCTGAGCCACTGCCAAGGCCCAGACCCTGTCCCTCCCTCTGCTTTGCCCAAACCAACTTGGACCTGCCTGTGGCTGCTCAGCTCTCCCCAGCGGGCCCTTGTGTGAACAACAAGCTTTCTCTCAAATCTCTTGGTGCCATAGCATGTCATCAGCCTTGATATCCAAACCAAATTTTGTGTGGGCTCCCTCCTGCTTTGCAACACCAGTATACCAATGACCTACATTCAACACACATTCACACATGTGTACCAAGACACCCCAGCTGTCACAACAGTTTGCTGTCATTTTCATACTGATTAGGTTTCATTATAATTCCCGGTGCTGTGCTGTATGGCCAGGAATGGATTCCCATTAATTCCATTTTTGCCAAAGTGAAAATTGTGACAAGTAGAAATCTAGGGACATCTAGGGGATTGTCCCAGAGAGGACGGTGACTAAATTCCTGCCTGTGTTGCTCTCCCACTCTCAGCCTCTGACTGTGCACCCTGAATGAGGCACTATCACTACAAGCTTCAACAATTAGTAATAGTGACGACTACACTGAGCATTTACTACGTGGCAGGCACTGTAGTCAGCATTTTAAACAAATTACTTTTTACTTTCAGAGCAACCGTTTGTGATAGATGCTACCAGCTATAGTTTGGATGTCTGACTTCTCCAAATCTCCCATTTAATCCCCAGTGTGGTAGTGTTGGAGCCAGGCCTGATGGGAGGTGCTTTGGTCATGGGGGTGGGTCCCTCACGGATGGCTTCCTATTGTCCTTGCAGTAATGAGCGAGTTCTCACTCTATTAGTTATCCTGAGAGCTGGTTGTTAAAAAGAGCCTGTCATTAAGATTCCCCAGCAAAGAAAGAAAAGAGCCTGGCACCTCCTCCCTCTCTCTTGCTTCCTCTCTTGCCATATGACTCACAAGTGCCAACCTCCCTTCACCTTCCACCATGGGTAGAAGCAGCCTGAAGCCCTCACTACCAGCAAATGCTGGCACCATGCTTCTTGAACAGTCTGCAGAATGATGACCCAAATAAACCTCTTTTCTTTATAAATTACCCAGCCTCAAGTAACCCTTTATAGCAACAGTAAATGAACCAGACACTTTCATAGTCATCTGTATTTTATGAACAAAAGAAATGAGCATTAAAGAGGTTTAAAAAGTTGTTCAAGGTTATCAACCAAAAAAAGAGCACGCCCAGAACCCAAACCCAGTCCAGCTTCAGAGCCTGGGCTCTTAAGTACCTGCCCTGCTGCACACCCAAGACTTTCTTGGAAGCTAGACGTGTTCTGCAGAGGACATGTTCCTTTTCAGTCTTACATATCAGAGTATCTAGTGGCAAACCCCAGCTTCACATATTATAGTGTAGTTCCCTCCAGGATTCAAAATTTTATTGCTGTGCATACCAACTGTCCCCACCTGGCTCTTGGGTGACGAACATTGGCTGATGTTCAATGTGACCTCATGCCTAACGTCAGGCTGTGTGTAAAATGATTCCCACAAGTGAAGACTGAACATTAATAATTATGCTTCATGTGTGCTAGTATAAAGAAACCTATGATCCAATAAATCCAAAACCCTCTTCTAAGGTGAGCAAATGGAGAAAGGGGCCTGACCCCAGACCAATTCCTAATCCCCAGGACAGTATTTGCTTAATTGCTACTGTCATGACCACAGAGGCCTCAAGGTACTCTGCCCTCAACTCCAGTCCAGGAGCAGGTACAGGACCCTGCCCTAATTCCCCAAAGAGGCCCCCTGAGGCTAGGCTGCAACATTTAAACACCACCATGTTGCAGGTCATGGATGAAGAGAGAAAATACAGAGTAAAATAGCTGGACATTCTTATTACAATGTATGCTGAGCCATCTTCAGCTTGGGGCCCCGAGTTGCCAGCTGGATAACAGAGGCCTTTGACCTTCAAGAGTGGCTTTCTGGAGCACATCTGTACACCTCACCAGAATCCAGAGGACAAGGCCCATGGGTTCCCTTTGCCTGGATGTGGCCTTCCTTCCAAGGTCCAATTTGTTGCTAATGACCAGCCTTACTCCTAGATAAATGACAAGAGGAATGTTACCCCCTTCAAGGAGAACCCCACCTCTGCCACCAAGCTGGTGGTGCCCTCTACGGGGCAACCACCATAGAATGTAACTGAACAGACCCCACAATCCATAAGGAATACAAACGTCAGCAACAGGCTTACGGTATCACCTACCTATCAGTGCGTACTTCTCATTCCACTGTGATCCCAGGATTGAACCTGTGTCATCTCTTCCTGGATTGATGCGACACCTCACAGACCTCCCTGCCTCCATCCTTGTCCCATTACCGCGTTCCCTCAATACAGCAGCCAGAATAATTTTTTGTTGTTGTGGAAAGAACCCTTAATATAAGATCTACCAATATCCTCTTAACAAATTTTTAAGTGCACAATACAGTATGGTTAACCATAAGCACAATGTTGTATAGCACATCTCTAGAATATATTCACCTCGTTTAACCAAAATTTTACATCCACTGATTAGCAACTCCTCTTTTTCCCCTTCCCCTATGCCCTGGTAACCCCCATTCTACTCCCTGCTATGAGTTTGACTATTTTAGATTCCTCATATAATAGAAATACCTGATGCAGTGTTTGTCCTTCTGTAATTGGCTTATTTCATGTAACATACTTGTCATCAAATCAATCCTCAGCTCAGAACCCTTCAGTGGCTCCTACTTCACTCCAGGATAAAAACCCAAGCCCCTGCAGTGCCCTGCACTCTGCACCTATGGCCTCTGTGGAACCATCTGCTGCTTCTCTGCCCCACGCTCACATCACCCAGCCACACCGGTCTCTGCACTGTGCCAGGAGCCAGCAGGCCTGCCCTCCCCTCAGGACTTCTGCCTGCAACACTCTTCCTACAGATGACTGCAGGGCTACTGCCTTCACCTCCTCCACACCTTTGCTTAACAGCCACTTTCTCAATGAGACCAAGACTGACCACCCTAATTAAAATGGCAAACTGGCTCCAACCTCCACCTCCATATTCCTGATCTCCATATATGCTTGGACTTCTTTCCTTTGTTAATTTCTTTCCAAACACTTATCACCTTGTAATATAAAAGCATCACAAGGGCAAGGATTTTTGTTTGTTTTATTCCCTGGTGTATCCCAAACTTTTAGAAGAGTATCTAGCACATAGTAGGCACTCAATAAACAAATATCAAATGAATACAGGATGGTATAGAATGTACGTGCTCTAGCTCTGGAGTCAGCTAGACCTGAGTTCAAATTCTAGTTCTATCACTTATAAGCTGTATGATCTTGGACAAATATGTCAAGCTCTCTATGCTTCCATTTCCTCAACCAAAGGACGTCCTTTGGTTTAAAGAGTACCATTACATCAGCTTCCTTATTTAATTATGGGAACTATTCCACCCTGTTTTGCTACCAAGGAGAATGATTCCCAGAGAGGTTATATAACCTGCCAAGGGCCACACAGTTGGAAATTTACAGCTTGGATTTGTTCCATACCTTTTGACCCAAGAGACCACTGTTCTTTCTTTCACAACACAACAGCTTTACACGAGTCGTAAAGTCTCGATATAATGTAAACTTGTCAAGAATACTAACAATCATTCACATTTGCACAGAACTTTATAGTTAGAAGCAGGCAGCAGTTTGGCATGGGGTTGGTGCATCAGAATTGCCTGGGGCGGCTCTATCGAAGCGTGTGTGCCTGTCTGCACCTCCAAGCCCCCAGGGTGGGACCTATGCCCAGGCATGCTCAAGAAGTTTCTCAGAAGACTCTTACGTATTTTCTGGATAAGAAACACTGCTTCAAAGAACTAAAGTTGGTCCTCAAAACCATCTCATAAAGTATATCTTATGTTATTCCAGTTTTAAGGACTAGGAAAACAAGACTCCAAAACATGAAGGGATTTTTGCACAACCACACAGCTGGTGAGTGGTATGGCTGGGAAACCAAACTCCACTCTTCTGGTTCAAATTGTGTTTGCTGGAAAGAATTTGTTAGAAGTCAGTAGGTCTGGGTCCTGGTCTTTTCTCCTCCCCTCAAAAGCCAAGTGATTATAGCAAGTTATTTAACTGTTCATGTTTCACTTTGGAGGGAATATAAATATTCCCTACTTCCTTGAGGTAAACAGAGTGAGGAACAAATGGGATAACAGCTGCGAAATAATAACAGGCAGTGTTTATCGACTGCCTATCAGAAACACCCTACAGTATTATACTCAGTCTTCATTACTGTCCTGCAGGATCTATTTTATTACCTTTATTTTGTCAAAGCAGACAGACATATAAGCACATAGCTAGCATGTGGTAGAGAGGGATTCCAATGTTTGTCTGATCCCAAAGCCCACATACTTTCCAATCTATAATACTCTTACCACAAAGGATATCCCAAAAATTAATAGCTATGAGAGACATATTAGATATAAAAGGATTAACAAGCCATATACTATAGATGAGATCACATAAATACTGATTTACAGTAATAAATCATATCCAGCTAAATTTATTTACTTGTTTATTTTTATTTTTTATTTTTTATTTTCTTTGGAGATGGGGTCTTGCTCTGTCACCTACTCTGGAGTACAGTGGTACGATCATAGCTCACTGCAGCCTCAAACCCCTGGGCTCAAGTGATCTTCCCATTTCAGCCTCAGCCTCCTGATTAGTTTGGACTACAGGTGAATACCACCATGCCCAGCTAATTTTTTATTTATTTTTTTTTAAGAAAAGATTTCACTATGTTGCCCAGGCTAGTCTTGAACTCCTGGCCTCAAGCAATCTTCCTGTCTCTCCTTCCCCAGTAGCTGTGACTATAGGCATGAGCTGACACACCGGCTGGAATAGCTAGTTAAATTTAAATGAAATTTACTGTGTTAGTCAGTTTTGCATTGCTAGAAAGGAAGCCTGAGAATAAAAAATAGTGTATTCGAAGACTGCGGGATTCCACTAGATGTCATGATCCACTGACCCTATTTCCTCAGAGGCCCTGGGATTCAGAAAGCTACTCACCTAGTTACACCTGAAGGCTAACCCAAGAACCATTAATGGAAGGCAGAGAGCTGAATAAAGAGGAAACATTCCTTCCATTCTCTCTGGTTCCCATTCAAAGGCTGGGGCAAAACCCAGCAGTAGCCTCCAAGGTGTGCCAGGAGCCAGAGAGAAGTCTGAGAGTCCTTTATCAGAAGCCATCCCAAGCCCAGTGGGATGTCTGGGTTGTAGCCAAAGGTAAAGCAAACATCAGTGCCTGAGAAGGAGTATTAAAGATTAAGCCCAAGTACAGAGCAAGAGAGCCTGAGCTGAGATCAGAAGCAGGTTGAAAAGAGAGGCCAAAAGTCTCAGAGAGTAGACTGTCAACAGATTCACCTTCAGAAAGTTAGCAGCCAACAAATTTCTGTTGATTTCTTTTAACAACATGTTGAATACCACCTTTCCATGGATAAGGGAGGGGGAAAGTGCTTTGTTTTATAATAAAGACTGGTTACTTGTGAGTCCCTCAGGCTGATCACATGGGGCATCACTGAGAGTGTCATCCCTTGGTCTTTTACTGAGTGAAACCCACTAAACATATACACAGAGAAGGTCACTTCAGGACAAAGCCATGGAACACCTTCTCTCCAGAGAATCTGGAGTCAGATGGGGTTGGATACTTATAATAAAACTCGACACAACTCTATGAATAGTTTTATTTGTTTTGTCCAGTTCTTGGCCATGTTACCATGGTCTTGCTAAGAATGCAAATCCCAGTGGATACCATGGCCTTAGTAACCGCTCCTGGACTGGGTTGAACTCAATGCAACTGTTAGAGTTGAAGTTAGAGGCATTTGGGAGACAACCGATGGTGACTTCCAAGTGCTTTAATTGACATACAGCCCCTGGAATTCAGACAAGAAAAGCCTGCAGGGAGGCTTTGCTCTGTAGAACTAAAGAAAGGGCTGGGAGACTTTCCAAGCCTGGAAGAACTTGAATAGATCCAGAGGAGGATGAAAGGTCATTCCTTTCCAGCCCCAGCCCCAAGACAGCCTGGAGATCTTGGGAGCCAAGGTCAGGAAAGGAACAGCTTGTCCCCCAACAGAGTCAAGTAGGGTCTGGGGAGCTCTTTTGTTTATAGTACTTTAGACCTTTTATTCAACCCCTTACCCACAAATTCAGGATGACCTTCCCTACTTTCCAGTAGCACCCTTGTAGGGCAAAGGGCCTGATCTTTTGCCTGATAGCCCAAACCAATCCTAGGAGAAAAGAAAAATACCAGGTATCACAGGAGGTACCTGAGGTCAAGAAGAAAGCATTGCCTATGGAATCCAGACTCCTGGGTATGTGTAATATTTGAATCCACTGCTCACCCTAATCTTATGTTGTTGTCCTTTAAGTGCTCTTTGCTTTGCTCCAAGAAAGCAATACAAATTATCAGCATTCTTCCTGTTTGTAATAAGCATTACTGATAAAATTACCATTAAATACAATAATGAAACTAGCAATAATGAAAACTCTACCACAGGGGTCCTCAAACTTTTTAAACAGGGGGCCAGTTCACTGTCCCCCAGACTGTCGGAGGGCCATTGGAGAGTGCGGCACACATTCCACACATGCGCACTGTGGGCCTGGGAAGAGTAGGAGGCTAAGCAGGACAGGCAGTGGCAGCAAAAATACCTGGCAGCCCAGATAAATGTCCTTGGCGGGCCGCATGTGGCCCGCGGGCCGAAGTTTGAGAAGGCCTGCTCCACAGGTTAAAATTTGTTGTAGGTAAAAATTAACAAAAGAATCATACATTCTTGAACATATTGTAAAATGCAAAAGCATAAAAATGGTCTGAGAAAAAAATCTGTTTGGAAGAAACTATCAACAATTACAACAAAAAGAACTGTCAATAACTAAAACCATACACACAAAAACTAGCAAAAGAATCATCTTATAAAAATTACATCTAAAAAATTTTATCTGGAAAAATTGAATTTAGTAACTACATAGGCCAAAGAGAAAAAAATGGAAAAAATAATGATCAAAAAATTTTGACAATAAAACAAATGACAATAATAACAGCTACGTTAAAGTTTACTGTCAAAATGTACCCAGATTAATCTAAATCAATATCAGTAAAATAAAAATAAAACTGTAACTTGTTTAACTGCACTGGATAGAAAATTGATCATGGAATTAAGTTGGATTAGTACAGAACACTCCAAAAGAAAAATGCTTTTATTAATAGACATTCATTCACTAAAGCATAGTCATGATTTAGAGATTATTTTTTAAAATTATGAACATTAAGTACATTCAAGACCAAAAGAGCTAAGTCAAAATACCCATGGAGACCAAATGCAAGTCAATATAACAGGATCAAAATGTCCTGTACTGAACTCCTAGGGTAGAATTTTGGCTCTGAAACACATAAGTTTGATACCAGTAAGCTACATGACTTTGGGAAAGTTATTTAATGTCTCTAAGACGCAAACGCCTCATATGTGAAATGTACAGAACATGTAGTTTCATAATACCTTTCCTCTTAGTGTTTATATTGGACTATCCAACCAAAACCATGAGAAGTTTTGCACACATTATTCTTCTGAGAGTTTCCTTACCCTTCGGTTTCCATGCTTTGTATCATACAGCTTCAAGCTTTAAGTATGACCTCTTAAACTAAGGATGTATACCTAAACCAAAGATAACTATGGTTAGATTGGCCAAAAACCAGTCAAAATCACTGCCCAACAAAGATACTTTATACTCAATGGTTGGTTACTGGCTAATCCAATCTATTAAGTTCACTCTTTAAAAATTTTAATGTCAGATGTGCAAACAAAAAAATAAGTGAAAGTGAACAGAGATTAGAATTGGTAGAATCAGAGAAAAGAGGAAACAGGATGCAAAAGCTATTAGGGAACAGAACTCATCAGTAGGTGGAAGCCAAAAGCAAAATTGAAGGAAAAAGGCAGAGGGAAAAAAAGAAAGAATTAGGAACAAAATAGGAAGACGGTGGTAAAGAGAAAAACAGAGTTGCTGCATCACCATATTAATCAGGGGCAGAGAAACAGAACCAATAGGATATACATAAATCTGTAAGGGGAGATTTACCATTGGCTCACATGACTATGGAGGCCAAGAAGTCCCCACGATATGGCTTCTGCAAGCTGGAGAACCAGGAAAGCCAGTGGTTTTAATTCAGTTGAGTCTTCTCACAACAAAGCTGATAGACCTTCAAAATACCTCCTTTCCTATCTGTCCCCCTGCCCTCACTGTCTCACTATCCAGCCAAGCTATTGTCATAACTTTCAAATCATTCCTTTGGCGTGTCTTATTCCCTCTCTGCTGACACTTCTATTTTACAATATACTTTGTCCCTATTTAACAGAAAGCAATAAGATCAGGATAACAATAGTCTTGTGTGGCCTCCCTAAGATTGATAACATGTTTTTGACCTAGTTATTGCATTTCACTGTTACCAGAAATCAACTGATTAGACAATTTGGAGAGTATTTTGCATTGATTTTTTTTTTTTTTTTCATTTTTCACTAAGGAGAATGACCTTGTAGAACTCGATTGGTTATTGCCAAAAGTAGGCCTAATGGCTGGCAATCTTAATGCTTATGCAATTTCCAAGAATTCTGGATTCCATATTCTGTTTTAATTCAAAAATACAAACCTCTGACTTTCTACCATCATCTATTCTAGTTGGCCCAAAAGTTTTAGAATGGTTTAGTGCTCAGATAGGATATATATTCAGCATGGAAAGAACAGAGATATTACAATTAAATATGATCAAATCACATCCCATATTCTAGCCCCAGTTTCATCACCGATAGTATGAGCACTTTTGTTTTTTAATTTTTATCTATCCACTAAAAGCCTAAAAGTCCTTCAATGTCAGGGGTTATATTTCATTTTCTTTGTATCTGCAATCTCAAACACAGTTCTGTCAAATAGTAGCAATTAGATTAATCTTCAGTGAATGAATGAATGTCCCAGCTTTTGTGAAATTGTGACTTCCATGGAGCTATCCAAAACCCCTGAGTCATCAACTGCTCTTTGTGGCAGTAGCAGCCATCATTTATAATGAAGAAGAGCTGTGGGCACATTAGACATCTGCCCCAAACTGTGAGCTTCAGTTCTAGGCCACGATCCTGGAGAGGCAATAAAGTGCCATGAAAAGTGTGCCAGAGTCTGCTTCAATTCAAGACAGTGCTTGAGGCCAGGCGCGGTGGCTCAGCCTGTAATCCTAGCACCCTGGGAGGCCGACGCGGGTGGATTGCTCAAACTCAGGAGTTCGAAACCAGCCTAAACAAGAGCAAGACCCCATCTCTACTAAAAATAGAAAGAAACTAATTGACCAACTAAAAAATACACATACAAAAAATTAGCCAGGCATGGTGGTGCATGCCTGTAGTCCCAGCTACTCGGGAGGCTGAGGCAGTAGGATTGCTTGAGCCCAGGAGATTGAGGTTGCTGTGAGCTAGGCTGACACCACAGCACTCACTCTAGCCTGAGCGACAAAGTGAGACTCTGTCTCAAAAAAAAAAGACAGTGCTTGAATCTACACTATCTTGGGCAAGCTACCGCACATAGAGAAACTACAGATTTTAGGGTCAGGGGGCCCAAATGCAAATTGTGTTCCATCGGTCTCCCATTTAAGGGTCTTTGGATGTAAGAAACAGAACTTACTTAAATAACTTTAGGCAAAAGGTGATTTTTTTTTTTTAAGAGAACTATCAACACAAACTCAAAGGCAGGGGAATGCAGACAGGCCCCAGGAAGGACTAGCTCCAGGAACTGAATACATACCCTCCAAACCAGGCCACAGAGCCACCCCATCACTGAGTCCCCACTCTCTGGGCCACATGCTCTCTCACTCCCTCTTCCCTCTGCACATCTGTGTAGAGCAATTTTTCTTGTTCCTCTTATAAAGAGGCTAAACGTGGCTGCTGGGTCCTATTTTTTTAGTGCTCAGTTCAGGTACTCACACAGGCTGGATCATGGTTTCCGAGGTCCTTTCCAATTTCCTGGGAGACAGGGTCTAATTCTCTCCACACCCTGGACCAGTGAACTCTCTCTGCCCACTTAGTAGGGGCTGCAGGAATATTGTTTCTGGAGAGTGGTAATTTTAACTAGAGCCATAAAATGACCAAATCCTATTTCATAGGGCTCACCCTGGCAGAAGTCTGAAGGATATCCAACGTTCAGTGGGCGTTGTATTAACCCAGAAAAGAATTGATAAGAACTTAAATCAGAAAATCCATCAGGGAGATAATGTGAAAATGAATGTAAGAAATATGAAAGAATCAGAACCACAAAATTAGATGTGGGGGGGATGAGAAAAAGAGATTTCTGCTCTAGAGAGGGGAGGGTTGGCAGAATTAGTCTTTGAACAAGAGAACCAAGAAAAATAGCAAGTTTGGGTGAGGTTGGATAAAGGAGAAATGTGAACAAAGGTATCATAGTTCAACAAAGAACAAGAATCTGAGTACAGATCCTTAATGATTTTTTGACTTTGCAATGGTGCAAAAGTGATATGAATTGAGTAGAAACCATACTTTGAATTTTGATCTCTTCTCAGGCTCGCCACATGCAGTACAAGCTCTCACATCGCTGGATAGCAGCAGCAGTACACCATTCTATTTTTCACTTTCAGCACAGTGTTCAATAAGTTAAACACTTTATTATAAATAGGCTTTATGTTAGACTATTTTGCCCAACTATAGGCTAGTGTAAGTGTTCTGAGCACATTTAAGGCATCCTGGACTAAGCTGTGATGTTTGGTAGGATTAGGTATAATTTATTTTTTACCTTACTAACCAGAGGAAGTAGTTTAGGTTCATTTATTGCATTTTCCACATACAATATTTTCCATTTATGATAGGCGTATCAGAATGTAACCCTATCCTAAGTGGAGGAGCATCTATATAGAGATTAGGGAGAGATATCAAGGTAAGAGAGGGAAAGGATGGCTCATAGTGATCAGTTAGAGATGACTCTAACATTGTACTACCCAGATTAACACCCCTCAGTGGCTCCTATTACTAAAGGACAGAAACCCAATTTCTTATGTATGGACCTTAAAGCTATTCATTGTACAGCCTAGAGCACTTCTCCATCCTGAGCTTCAGTCACAACAAGCAATAAAACAAGATACAGTTGCCTGAATGCACCACCCTCTCAGGTCTCTTCTATGCATTTAGACATCCCATTCCCTCCTAGAATTCCCTTCCTCCTTCAGCTGCCTGGGCTTCTATTTGTCCTTCAAGACACCTTACCCATCCAGGCCTGCATCACACTCTTTTCACTTGGTGACCTCTTTCTCCATTCCTCCCTCCTGACCTCTAGCAAACTGCTAGATTGCAATCTCTGATATTTTGGTTCGTCTCCCCAGAATGTGAACCCACAAATTCAGGAAATGTTGCTTTCATCTGAGTATCCCTGATGCCAAGACAGAGTAATACCTATCAAATGTTTGTAAATAGCTGGAACAATAGCTTAGCCTCTGCAAAGACAGTACACATAGCCCCGATGGCATTTTTCCCTGACACTGTGGATCTCTCTCTCTCTCTCTCATTCTCTCATTTTTTTCTACTTTCCTACTACTGCACATTTGTTCTCTGAGTAAGGATAAAGAAAAATGGACTTCTGTTTCAGCCTTTTTGTCAAATCGGCATCCCCATGGCCTTTGCTGACTTCCTGCCATGATCTTTGAATTAAAGTGCCCATTAGCCTTATATAATTGTTGAAAACAAAGATGACAGACTCAATTTAAGTAAATTTAAATATATTCAGGGAGGAACTGAATCTACATGAGCTGCAACTAAATAAGGAAGAGAAAAATTCAGTTGGGTAGACCAAAAGTTGTTTTATAGGTTTTAGATTAAAATGTTTAAAAGGTGGATGGACTCAGTCCAGTTGGGCTGCTTTTAAAGAGCACCATAGACTGGGTGGCTTTGTAAACAACACATTATTTCTCACAGTTCTGGAGGATGGGAAGTCCAAGATCAAGGTGCTAGCAGATTCAGTGTCTGGAGAGGGCCCACTTCCTGGTTCATAGAGAGCTATCTTCTCACTTTAACTTCACATGGTGGACAGAGTAAGGGAGCTTTTAGAGGCCCCTTTTATAAGGGTGAAAATCCTATTCATGAGGATTCTGCTATTGTGACCTATCACCTCCCCAAAGCTCCACCTCCTCATATCCTCCCATTGGGAATTAGCTTTCAACATACTAAATTGTAGAGAACACAAACATTCAGACCACAGAAGTTGGTATACCCAAACACACCCTTTCTCATTTTTTCTTAAGCCAGATTACAATGAAATGGAGAGTATATGAGGTAAAGAAGTAAAAAAATAAATGAGACAAAAGTATTATTTCAAGAACTTTAGAAACTAGGCACTGATAACCATGAGGTACAAGCTTAAAAGCAGAGTGGAGTGAAAAGGAGGGGGGGCATGCATCTGTGTGTCTGTGTGTGTATGTATGTGTGTTAAAGAAAGATAAGATTTGAGAATATCTGTGGGGTGAAAGAAAAAAAGAAAAAAGAACTCAAAAGCAACATTGCTGAAGAGGCCAAAGGAAGGTGAGCCTAGTCTTCTATTTAAGCAAACCAAATATTTTTTCTCTGGTACTCACAGACTTGTAAAGTACACAATTATTGGCTGACTCCCCTGACTCCCCACCAGCATGGGAGTGCCTTGAGGGGAAAAGACTGTGCCTTGTTCATAGTACCTGACAGACTGAATGTTTGAGAAATGTTGAATGAATGAGGATGGAGTGTTCTAGGAGCTTTGAGATGGCGAAGTATGGCACCTTACTAGTCCAAGAAGGTTGTATGGGCGGAAGCTTGAGGAGAAAGAACTACTGACCAGAGTAGCCTCTGTTGGGAACTCAGTGGAAAGTCAGTTACCAATGATAGTAGGATTTGGAGGCGCAGTGAGAACCTAGCTGAAGTTTTTGTGCCAGTGGCATCAATTAATACATAGAAACCCACAGAATTGAAGTTCATGACCTTTTGTAAAGTAAAAAGTAACTCTTTTCACTCCCACAGTCAATAGCTTAATCTGGGAAACAAATTAGGAGTGATCAAATCAGGTCTGGGAGACCTCAGGGGCAGAGAGTCTCAGACAGCTGGGGCTTTCCTGAAAGGCATGAAAAGACCAACATTCTGTTCAAGTCCATGATCAAAGACTTGCCAGGCTCACTCATGAGGAAGAAAATCCACTTAACAGGATTAAGAAAACCTTTGATTTTTAATCTGTTGCTATGTAAAAGTCTGAGTTTTGTTCACTAAATAGAATTAAGTATCAATTAGAATGTTTTTAAAATCTGTATTATGACCACAACTTAGCAATGCTAACTGATATGTGTGGCTAATGGAAATCATCAGATGTAAATCTAATATGAACTTGAGTGGACTTGCCTCATCTCTCACTCCCTTTCCTGGAATCCCATGATCCCAGACCATCCCAGAATGTTAGAGCTGCAAAGAACCTTAAAGAACATCAAGGCCAATAACCTTATTTTATCAGAAGCCAGGGTAGAAAAGTGAATTTCTCCAGCCTCCCACTAGGTTAGTGGTAGACCTGAGCCAGAAACACAACTTTTCTCATATTTCTATTGAATGATCTTCCCTCTATGTCATGTTGTGAAAATAAGGTTAAATTATGTTGTGCTCTCTTTTTAATTTGTCAGTGAATCATTCAGTACAGTTCAAAAGTTTTCTGTCCAAAAGAATTAGGTTAAATCATGTTTTCATGCCAAAATGGTAACCTTCAGAGAGCCAGAAAATAGTATTTTCTGGAACTGTTTATTTCCTAGGAGTTTGCAAAAGTCATAATTTTACTAAACAGTACATGCTGTAAGAATTCTGAAGGGGAAGATTGTGATTGATGTAGGAGACAGTAGATAGATTATTGAAGAGAGAAGTCTTGAACAGAAAGCCAGGAAGAATGGATTGAACCCATGAGGTATAAGAAAGAGAAGAAGGAATTGCATTCCTGACCAAGATAAAGGAAAATATGATGATGAATGATTCAAGGGAACCTGATTGCCAAATCTGGATTGGAATTAATTTATTTAGAAAAGTATTTCTCAGAATATCAATTCCATAGTATGCTCTATTAAAAAATACAGAGCAGGGGGATTTTGTTCAAACAAGACTGAATAATGCTGTATACCCTCCTTAATGAATCCCAATGCACATTGGCATATTAAAGCTGCCAAGTCTTCTTGCAGTCAAGAAACTTGTTCAGTATTTTTTAAAGTTTGGATTGAAATATAATGTACATAATGGTACTGCTTAATTTTCACCAACTGAACACACTCAGCATTTAGATCATGAAACAGCACCCCAGAAGAGTTGAATCTTTTTTAACACTTTCTGAATTCCATTTGACCATAGAATGATGGAGGTCATGAAACTTTTTTCCTATAAAGGGAGAAATGGTAAATATTTTAGACTGTGCTGGCCACATGTGGTCTCTGTTGTATATTCTTTATTTTTTTACAACCTTTTAAAAATGTCAAAACCATTCTTAGCTCAAGGGTTATACAGGAACAAGCCACAGCTTGATTTTGAGCTCTTTGTAGACTCCCTGCCATTGGTCCCTCTTTTGTGCTCCTTTTTTTTTTTTTTTTTTTTTTTTTTTTTTACATAATGCTTATTAACATCTATTACCTCTGGTTCTGCTAGAGACATTTTGGAAAATATTGTTTAGAGAAATGTCTTTCAAACATTAAGCATGATCATCAACTGATGGGCAGGTTAAATGTGGATTCCTGTGCCTGAAATCTGCATTTGCCTTACACACTCCAGGTGATTCTGATTCAGGCAGTCCAAGGTTCACAAGTGGAGGGAAAGCTGACAATAATGGAAAGACAAGGGTGATGATGACCTTGGGGTTGAAGATCAAAAGGTGGCCATGTGCAATGAGAAAAGAGGGAGGGTAGAGCTCAATCATCTCAGAGAACATATTCAAAGCTTATTTAGGGGGAAATGGCCATCTTCCTTAATAATGGACAATAGAAGAAGGCTTTCAAGAGAGAGGGGGCAACCATAGCCCCTGGCCCCCCCAAGATCCCCTGTGCCATGGGGATGTCTAAGTCTGCCTCTCTGCCACTGCCATAGACTGGTAGGGTGGGGCTTTTCCCCTTTCCTGAACTCCTTTGGTAATGCTGAGCAAGGAGAGGCCTTCACTCAGTGCTTCATTGAAGACTTGTAGAAAACAAAGAAGAGAGCAGCATGTAACTAAACTGTCAAGGTTTTGCTCAGCTCTTTGGCAGGCTTTATCCTGCAGAGCTTGTAGGCTCTACCTCATCGCAGCTTCCAGCTTGTTTCTAGGGTGTGGGTGACTTGAATGCAGAAGTGTGTTAGAGCCAGCTGCCAACTGTATCTCTTCCCAATTCCTTGTGCAGTGAGTGGCTTCATGTTGGTAGCCTGAAATTAGTCGTAGTGGGAGTATTTACACCATGAAAATTAGTTTTTTTTAAAAAGTGTTATTTTATTTTTAAGAGCTGGTTGTTACCAGTTACGACCACGTCATTGTTTCACATCCACCACTGAGAGTGTGTAATATCTCCGTAGGTGAAAGTGCAGGCTATGTGTTAAAAACAGACCATGTTTCGAACCTCAGGATCATTTGTTACTAGCTGTGAAACTCTTAATCTCCCAGGGTGTAGTGTACCCTGCTGTAAAAATGGAAATAATAAGCCCTTCCAGTTTATGGCTGGGAGGATTAAAAGAAGTACTCTATGAAGAATGCCTGACACATGTTAAGTATCCACAGGTGGGTCAGATATCTTACCACCTTGAAGCAGAACCAAGAGAGGCCCTGAGAGATTGGAATTCTCTATCCCTCCTGCCTAAAGCCTTCCAGAGTTCATTTTTCTATCCGAGAATGCTGCCTCTTCCACAAGTGACTGGCAGTGAGAATACCCTCAGAGAGCTCTCATGCTGCACACAGGACCTTTGCTTATAGATTAAATTGACTTCTCCTTTCAGGCTACAATCCAATAAAGCCCAGTTTAGCCCAAAAGGGACATACGTATGTAGTAGCAGGTGGGGTATGTTTTACAGCAGCTCTAAACCCATCATCATGCCTTGCCTAGAGCACTTTCTACTCAATTTTCTGGATACAGTGCTCAAGGAAAGACCCTGTGTCTGGTTCCCCTTTGTATATCATCAGTCGAAGAAACACTGGTATAACAACTGGGATAGCCATTAGCAACAAAGTATGTAAAATTTTCCTGGATCTTGGTATAGATTTTACTTTCCTGCCTAAGTAAGTGTAGAACATTCTGCATCCAATCAAGCCATTCCCAGGTGTCTGAGGATGATATAAGGCCTCCAGGTCCTCATTGTCAACAGCAGTTCTCCCCACCTGATGATGTAGCTGGAGGAGAAGAAAACTGCACTGAAGCTGTATTAACCATGCAACAGCTCTGAGATACTGTTTAGACCAAATCCCTGAAATCCTATTGTTTTCTTGTTACTTGCCTCTCCTATGGGCTAGGAAGATTCACAGTGGATTGTGAGTTCCACAATCCAAGTCAATTAAGGTTTTGAAAGCCAGATCTTATTCATCTGCCTCTCGCCCTGCCATGACTGGGTGAAAGCAGAGCTGTGGGACCTGCCGGTTCCCTCCCTCTGTCCCTTCCAGTCTCCCTCCAAAGCCCAAGGGTCTCCCATGTTTCTCCAAGCATTTCTCCTACATCTGCTCTAAAGGGGGAATGAGTTTTCTCCATAGGACTTTAACTGATTTAGACCAGAAATTAATATGTAACACATAGCCTCAGATGTGCGAGCTGTAAGACAGATCAACGTGTCACTTACTTCATTAGCTATAATTTAAGTACAGGCAGAAATTCTTTTTAGTTGTGTGTTTCCCAAAGCCCTTGATGTTTAGAATATAAGAATAACTTTATTTGGATGAAAAAAAAAGTATTCAAGAAAATCTTCTGGAAAATCAGGCTTGGAAAAAAATTCAGGTATCACCAAGAAATTTCAAGGAATGAAGAGTCCAATACTTAACGTCCAATTTTTAGTCAACAAAGACCTGTCAAAGCCTACTACACACATGGCATCGTGCCAGGTGCTGGGAGTCCCCTGCCCCCTGAGGGACTTATATTCCAATGAGGAAGCAACACTAAACATTGCTTACACTAATACAGATGTGCTGATAAATGATAGTAAATAGCGTGAAGGAAAAGTACAAGGAGCTACAATAGAAACTGATTTAGCTCTACAGGACTGAGAAATTGTTCTTTGAAGAAGGGACATTTAAGTCAGGATTTAAAAGATGAGGAGTTGGCCTGGGTGGCACAGAGAACATTTTAGAATAAAGGAACACCGTGAGCAAGGTCCCAAGGTAGAAAAAAGCAAAGAGGGGAACCGAAAGGTCAGTGTGCATGAAGCACAGAATGAGGACAGACAGGCACGCCCATGCCAAGGGGACGTTAAGGATTCTGGCCACCATCCTAAGAGCAATGGGGAGCCATGAAACGGCTTCCAGGAACAAGTGGCATCATCAACTTTGTATTTTTAATGATTATTCTGGCTATTGTGTGGTGAATGGGCTGGAAGGAGGCAAGGGGGTTTTGGGGAGGTCAGTTAGGGGGCATTGCTGTCATCTAGGGGAGATATCTCAACGTGCTCCCAAGCACCAGGGCATGGAAGGAGCAGTCTGAACAAGAGAAAATTCTATGCAACGTTGGCACCTCTTGGTAAACTAATAATAAACTCTTCCTCCTGTGGAGGGGGAAAATTCTATTTGAATAAGAGCTTTGAGAACTACCAGGGGAGGAGCTGTGTGCTGCCCATCAGACTATGACTTGCAGCTCACTGACAAGATTTCTGCAGTGCGAGACCCAGTGTCCACAGAGTCACCTGGCAGGGCTTGGGTGACCCGCTACCGACTGTTCCAAATCATGTCTAATGGGGCAGAGGAGTACCACATGGTGACTTGAACACAGCTCTTGCCTTTGAGTGAGGGAAGGAAACACAAGGCAGAGGAGGAAGGGGCACCGGCAGAGATGAGTTTGAGTCAGGCAGTAGGTGAGGCCCTGTATTAGCCATGTGACCTTGCACAGGCTGCCACCTCTTGTACACCGGTTGCTTCATCTTACTGCACAATGGGACTAATACACCCACCTCGTAGGGTTTTGTGAAGGTTCATGTAAAGTGAATGAGTTATTAACAATATGTAGAAAGCATCATTTAGTTCTGAATCTGGCCCTGGGATGTCCTTAATAAAGGGTGGCTGCTGGTTTTCTTATCTGGACCCAGGCTCATGTTTGCCATTTAGTCTTTGTGACTTTGGGTAAATTTAATAACATTCTCTGCGTCTTAGTTTCCTTGCCTTCCTGTTCCAATGGGGATGGATGAAAAAACTTACCCGAAAAGGTGGCCATGGAGATTAAATAAGTTAATGCTATTCACTTTTATTTCTCCTTCCACTTGCACACAGGGAGGTGCACTAGAGCAGCCTTTTCTCAAAACAAGACAGCGAGCTGCAAAGGCAGTAAGTGGAGGGAACTGAAATGCGATAAGTATGAGTGCAGATCAGAGGACTTGGAGATATTCAGGTAACAGCCTCACTCCATACTTGCATCTTCCTGCACAAAGAGGATAAAGATTATCCAGAGTGAAGCTGAATCATTCTGTGAGTTATCCCTGGGGAGAGCCTAATTAGCATTTAAAGAGATGCTGGAAATGGATATTGCTGATAAGGTAAAACCTTACACCTGAAACTCTGCACTAAAAATGTGCATCCTGCTCTGACAAGAAAAGAAAGGAAACCACCACAAGTCACTTTCCTGTTTTTCAACTGAGGAAGGGTGGCTTGTGCTTATTCTGCCGGTCTCAGACCTGTCGACAAAAAGCAAGCAGAGCAAGCTGGTGAGATTTTATTTGCTTATTTGACGCAGTTGTGGAACACCACTATGTGTCAGGCACCTTGCTATAGATGAGTGAGACATGATGTGGACCTCAAGGAGTTCACAAGGGCAAGGGCAGATGGTGCAATGTGGTGTCTGAAGACCTCAGGGCTAGTACACAGAGCTGCAGCGGCCCACACACAATTACAGGGGAATTGTTCAAGAGGGAACATTTGCACCACAGCCCAGATTCTGAATAGGAGAAGGGAAGGCAAAATGGGCACTTGGAGCAGGGTGTTGCACAAACATCATCAATTGAGTTGGGGAAAAAAGGCAATGAAAGTGGAGAAAACAGCATGGGCAAAGGCAGAGAAGTGTGGAAGGGGATCTCCATCCTGAGCTGAGCCACATGACATCCCCCAAAAGAAAATGCAGCTTGGCAAAGCAGAATGG
The DNA here is from genome assembly GCA_008750895.1 of Mirza zaza. NCBI lineage: Eukaryota > Metazoa > Chordata > Mammalia > Primates > Cheirogaleidae > Mirza > Mirza zaza. The sequence continues at coordinate 92,330 of VSMD01096437.1, forward strand.
GAGGAGAGCAGCATTGGTTGGTCTTCATACCAAGGCAGGTTAGGGATGAGATAAATCTAAAAACAGCAGAGCTGGAGGGTACATAGACTAACTGGTCAGGCTCTCAAATAAGGGAAAACTAGGGAGAGAGGTGAGGACACATGTTCAGTGTCACACAGCAGCTAAGTGGCAGAGCCAGGACTAGAAGCCAGGTTTCGTCTTTGCCACCCAGGCCTGGATTCCTTTGCACTAACTTGAGCATTCCCGCGGGGCAAAGATGTCCAGCCTGGCCAAGAAACTGAGAGTTGTGCTGTGCACTAACAGCCCTGAGTCAACAATACCCTCCAGGCCTCCTGTTTGTATCAAGGGCTGAGAGAGAAAGGAGGGAATGCAAGCCCACACTCACTCAGGACCCAACCTACCAACAGACTTCCAAACGGAAAAGGCTTACAATACCTAACATTGGAAACAATCTAAACATCTAAAACTAGGAGAGTAAATAAACAATAATGAATTCACTCAATTGAGTGAATTATTTCTTGGGTATTAAAATTTTTACAAATATAACATTAAAACACCTATGGATAATATTAAGAGAAAAAATGTAAAGTAATAATAATATAGTAATACTATCTAAAAGACAAAAATAGAAAAAATAACAGTAAAGACAAACCAAAAATGTAGTAAATGATTGTTTTGGTAAATGATGATGAACTAAAAGTGATTTTTAAAATTTTAATTAGTTTTTTCAAATTATCTTTAATTAGCCTGTTTTACCTTTACAATACTAAGATATATATACAACTAACATATATAAATAAATATATAGAGAGAGATGGAAATTATATTTTTCACTTCACCTTCTTTCATTGAAAATAGCAGGCTAGTTATGTTTAAGGTCAGCTAAGTCAAGGGACAATCCGTGTGCTTAGATAGTTGCTTCCGTGTCCAGAATTGTGCCACATACTATGGAAGATGGGGGGAGGTAGGAATAGAAGATACCAAACTGTGCTCAAAAGTCTAAGCAAAACAAGACTGGTACAGGTGCAGCTTGGTGAATAGCAGGTCCTCATTAACTATTCATTGAATGAATGAATGAAAATAGGTCCATGAGCAGGACTGTCCATGAGGATGTCAAGAACATCCTCACTCCATCCACTGAGGGGAATAGCTTGGAACTTGTTTTCCAAGAATCCTATTATAGATGGTTCTGGATTGGTTCTGACAAGGAGAGGATCTTGAGGGAGTTTTTGGAAGACTAAAGAGAAGGAAAAATTTATTACTTCCCAGGGATGCTGTTTGTAGGCATGTAAGCATTGGCAGAAGGCAAACATTTGGGCTATCACCCCAAGAATTACCCCTTTCTGGTACTGCAAAGTGTTGAATCAGCAGCCATGGCACCCAGCACCTCTGGGAAGCCTCCTGGGAATAAGTCACCTTGGAGAGGCAGCTGCTGGGGTCAGTGGGACAGCTTCCCTGAAACCTCTGCACTCTGTGATTTTTCTGAAAGCAGAAATCTCCATTTTCCAATAGCCATGGAAATCTCTAATTCCCTGTATTAAACATCTTCCTGCTTGAAATACCTAGAGCAGCTTCGGTTCTAACCAAACCCTGACTGACTGATATGGGCTGCATAAAATGAAAAATCAGAGTAAGTGGACCTTGCTATTGCACAAGGAATAGGAATGTTGACATCTGAATCCTGGGATCCATTCTAAGCCTGATGAACCAACCAGACGTGTGGATTATTTGTGTGTGGATGAATAACTCCCCTTCCCCTTGCTGCTTGCTTCATTCAACTATGCCTTCAATTCTTACTTCAACCACTCAGGTTTCTTATCTCTAACGCTTCTGCCTCTTCACCATCAGGACAGATGAAAAAATCATTTCATGGTTGCTGTTTTTTTCTTTCCCCAAACAACTGCTAATAAATATCAATTCTCTCCAGGAGGGTTTTACATGGGCAATTAACAGTTTGGTTTCCTGGAAGTGGTGGCCAATGTCCTGAAATAAGCCTCATGAAATTCTTACCAAGTCATTGACTCATCTCCAGCCCAGACCACCTGTTTCCTGGGACACCTTCCAGATAAATCCAACCCCTGCATCTACGGGGCCATTGGAACAGTGGCCCAAAGCCCATGACAGTCTGGTAAACTCACTCAAGGTGAAGGGCAGTTTGGGCCATCTCATTCATGTTCATTATTCCTCCTTCTATACACACATGCTAAGTATCTAGTATGTGCCAAGCACTGGAGGTGGGTAATAGAGACCCAGTAGCAGCAAAACATGGTCCCCATCCTTGAGGAACTCACTGTGTAGGGTAGCAACAAATGTTAAATCATAAGCATAAAAAGGTGCTTCTTTTAGAGTCAAATCATGTTTTAACCTAAACACGGTTATACAAATAAAAATAAAAACCAAGTGACTAAAGATTAAGTGCTGAATGGAAGTAATTTTACTTCCAGGCAGGAAATATCCAGCAGACAACTGAGGTTCTAAAAGAGGTGAGTTGGGGGAAAGGAAATGAAATTGGTATTTTTAAAGCTGAAGAGCTACAACTCTCTCTGTTCCATTTAATAAAGCAAAGGTTCCAAATGCCATTTACTGATGATAACATTTGGACTTACACCTCAGTTGCATGTAAGTGCCATGATGGACCACGGTGGTCTCTGCTGTGTACAGATCCACCTACCTTGGGACTATGGCTTTCAGTTTCCTCTGCTCCTTACCTTGAGTCATCTAATTTGAGATTATTGCTCCCTGTTGTCATTTTATCAGAAGTCAGGTTTGCACAGTTGGCAGCAGGTTAGAGTACATGTCAAGGCTCAATCACAGGGTAACAATATAATGTATCTTCCCAACCAGGATACTGTTTAAAGAGTGCTAATAAATACAATAAAGGAACACAACAGCTGTAACCTAGGACTGCCCCAAGGGAGGGTAGTCACCTTCCTAAAGGGGAAGCAAAAAGGACACAATGTGTGTTGAGCTTCTGTGTAACATTTTACCAGCTGTTCACCTGTGTTTCCCCCCATTTTAATCCTCACAACAACTTTATGATGTAGTTACTTATTCTCATTTTACAGATAAGGACCCAAGGCTTGGTTAATTGAGTAAATTGCCTAGGGTTTGAAAAGGTAGTAAGAGGTGAAGCCATAATCTGAACTCAAGTCATTGTGATTCTGCTATCCATTCTCATCACAGCCATTGCACTGGCTCCAAAAACGGTGGCATCTGTTTTGGAAGACCCACACTGACGTTGGGCCAAAAACACAGGTTTTCATTAACGAGTGTGGTGTGATTGCTTACTGCTGTGTTCTGCTACTTTGCTGAAATTCAACCATTGATTCAATTTAATTCAACACATTTAGGCTGGACTTGGCACTGTGGATACACAAAGAGATGGTCCCAACCCTGAAGGATCTCACAGAACAGGGGAAAGACAGGAACATCCATAATTACAGAATGGTATGATAGGTGCTGGGACAGAGGCACTCCCAAGGCCTCATGGAATCACTACCAGGAGCATCTCAACCAGTGAGGGCAGGAAGGAAGGCTTCTCAACGGAGGTGACTCAACACAAGTATAAAGGATGAGTAGGAATTGGCAGAAAGAATCAGGACCAAAGCATAGAAAATGCCATGTGCCATGGGACAGTGACATACAACAGCCTTTTAAGGAAACAGAAAAATACCAAATAATTCTGTTCAGCTGTAGGGAAGGGGACAGAACCCACACAGCAGGGCTCAGGGGCCTAACCTGGTCTGGTCCACTCAGCCTTTCCCGGAAGATGCCAGCCATGCTGACACACCAGCCATTGTCCCACAATCAAAGTGAAGGGCCAGCAGCAAGCACGTGACTTTGGTGGACCACAAGAAAACTTCCTGGAGGCTTTCCTTCCATAGCTTTTTTTTTTAAAATCTTCATTCAGCTGAAGTTGCTAAATTGGTAGCTTATAAGTTGAGGTTGCAAGGGCCATCCTGTCACTATGTGGAGAAAGCCTGTCTGCCACTAAAGCCAAGGGGAAGGAGACACTGAGAGAGACACACAAAGAGAAACAGAGACAGAAAGAGCACCCCAAGGACAAAGCTTGGAACCCTGGACCCAAGCATGCCTGCAATTTGCTATTTACACAGCTTGGAATTTCCAGTTACATGCACCAATAATTTTGTTTTCTTGCTTAAATTCAATGGGTTCTTTGTCCTAATACAGTGAGTCTGAGATACTTCTGGGCCACCCAAATGGGTATCCAAAATATGTCTGCAGCTCAAGAGACAAGTCAGGAGACGCCAATAAATCTGAAGATATTGCCATGGGAATGTCATTGTCAGTGGGAGGTACATGGCTGAAAGAGCAGTGGCCTGCTCTTTGTGGGGTACACAACCAAGCCCTAGGGAGAACAGTGAGGGGGAAGCCAGCCAAGAGGACTGAGAAGGAGCTGTCAGGGAGGTAGGAGAAAAACAAGAAGAGTTTATACCAATAGTTGAAGGAGGGGCAGCATCAGAGAAGGATTGCTCAGCAAAATCAAACACCACAGAGAAGAGAAAAAAATTACCATCTTTTAGAAAATTGGGAAAAATACCACATTCCCTCACCCCCTCCCCAAGACAATATGATAGAGTAAGATAATTGCCATAAGAGGGGTCAAAGTATAATTGGAAGTCAAAGGCCAAATTCTATTACCATTTCTGTTTTCATCTTATTTGACTTTAACACTTTCTTACCATGTTGATGAATCCCTCCTTCAAAATCTCTTCTTAATTTTGGTACTACCACTGTCTCCTTCCTCTCCATGTTCTTCTTGTTCCCACCTTCTCAGGACTCCTCAGTGATACCTCACTTCTAACCAGCCTCTTAAATCTTAGTGTTTCTCAGGGGTGTAAGACTCTTTTCTCTTCTTACTATACACTCTTCCTGGGCCATGTAATTCATTTTCTGACTCTGCAAGAGCCCATGACTGTTAAGCCCCTAATATAATACAATACCAGGGTCCCCAAACCCACATATACAAGATAGGAGCTGCTAGAGTTGTTTAGTCCTGGAAGAGAATCCTATCCTCTGAACAGACCTCAGCTGTGTTCATAGAGGATTACAAAGAAAAAAATTCCATGACAGGGGAACCAGTGACCATCAGGGCCACCTACAGATGTGCACGTTGAGCACTGCACAAAGACATCCAGTTGAATGGTGAGCGAAGGCCGAAATGCAGCGTGCACCCCACTCTCCAAGCCACTCATTCTGTCACAGGGCTGGTGTACCTGGGAGAAGGGTTGTCTTTTCCTCATGAGCTCGAAGGTGCTATCTGCTTGCCAAAGCCATGCACCAGTATGGCTGCAACCACCTTAGAGGGTCGCCCTTTTCTAATTTACATAATATAAAGATGAAGTAGGGACCAATAGTGAACCTGGGAACCCAAGAAACAATGAATAGGGACCATTCTTCTAGAAAGCAGAACAGGGGGCTAACAGATGAGATGACCAAGGAATTTTTTCCTCTACAATAGTAGGGAGTCTTTAGAAACCCTGTCCAGGTGGATTGATCATTGTTTCAAACCAGCGACTGTGCTGTTTCCTAATTTCTCCCTTTCTGACTTTGTTTATAATGGCTATCCTGCTCCAGCTCCACCCTTGTATATCGAGTATGTTGAGAGATACAGAGGTGACTTGGCCTCGTAGCATTTAGGTCACTAACCCTTATAGATACAGGCACTAGGAGAATCTTTTTGTTCTAATATTTGGTCTTTGACCCCAATTCCCCCAGCACAGAAATTCCACGACTTTTGTAATTTCCTGAGTGATCGGAGCATCTAACAGAGCTCCTAAACCCCTTGGAATTTCCTGGGTGATAGGGTCATCTTTTGTTCTAGTGAGGCAGCTCTTGGTGGGCTCTTACATAGCCTCAGGATGGGGCTGGTTGCTGGGGAGGAACCAACCCTGTGAGTAGAGGGTTGGAACTTTCAGCCCCACCCCACAGCCTCCAGGGAGAGGATAGGGGCTGAAAGTTGAGCTGATCACTAGTGGCCAATGATTTAATCAATCATGCCTACACAATGAAGCCTCCATAAAAACCTAAGAGAACAGGGTGCGAAGAGCTTCCTGGTTGCTGAACACATGCTTTGCCCTCTACATTTCTTCTGTCTGGCTGTTCATCTGTATCCTTTGTAATATCCTTGATAACAAATGAGTAAGTGTAAGTAAAGTGTTTCCCTGGGTTCTATGAGTCACTCTAGGAAATTAATCAAACCTGAGGAGGGAGTTATGGGACCCTCCAATTTATAGCCGGTTGGTCCAAAGCATTAGGTCTCACAACTTGGGGCTTGCTATTGGCATCGGAAGTGGGCAGCAGTCTTGTGGGACTGAACCCTTAACTTATGGGATCTGACTCGAACTCCAGGTGGATAATGCCAGAATTGAATTATAGGACACCCAGTCGATATCTGCTAAAGAATTGGTTGTTGGTGGAGAGAAATCCCCACACCTCTGGGTTACCAGAGGTGAAGGGTTCTGTGTGTTTTATTGAGTGTGAGCATAGGAAAAACAGTTTGATTTTTCCTATCTCTTACACGGTACTGTCCATCATGCAGAGATCCTGATTTTCAAATTGGTCAAGACTTTGAGGTTGTCTACCATTGAAAGAGGGTAAGTGTGCTCTGTGTAAGAGGACAAGGGAGTTTTGGTAGCTAGAAGGGTGCGCTGAGGCCAGGTACAAGATGCTAGGTAAAAGATTACATTTCCTGGCCTCCCTTGCATTTACATGTAGCCATCTGATGATACTTCAGCCAGTACTATGTAGATAAAAGTTGTTGAGTGGGACTTAAAAAGAAGGTAGACAGCTGCAGGCATAGGCACTTTTTTTTTTAAACCGTCTACCCTTTCTCCTCCTCCTTGTCTGGAATGCAAAGATGATGACTTGTGCTCCAGCAGCAATATTTGTTTATAAGACAATTCCAAGGTGGAAGATACTTACTAAAATAGTGAAGCATGAAAGATAGATGGGTTCTTTGGTCCCTAACAAACACCATGCAACCAACATACAAGCCCTTTAATGTTAAGTACAATAAACTTTCATCTTGTTTAACCCACTGTTTCTTCTGGTCTTTAACTGGAAAGTTTCTTTTAGTAGCTAAATGGAATTCCTAACAAATACACTATAACTATGCATAAAATCCCCAAATTTATTTACTGATAGTTGAGATCTCTCCCATTAACTCCAAAGCTGCTCTCGAGCTGGATGTGCCAGCTGTCTCAAATTCAACTCTCAAAATCAAACTCATTATCACTTCACCCTCCTCCATCCCCCACTGAGTCTGTCTTCAACTTTTGTGGGGGGAAGGGAAGAGGAATGAAGAGCTGACAAGCAACGAACCCTGGACACTTGGTCTTGGGAAATACCAAGACTGGCCACTTGGAGTAAAACCCTGTTGAGAACTCGCCTCAGGTGTGGCTTGCTCTAGACCAAGGGTCTAAGGATATCTAAATATCTGTCCTTAGCAGGGGAGGTGGGAATAAAAGCCTGCTCTCAGGAGGTCACAGGTGTTTTTTTATGAGAATGAAAAAAGTATGAGTTTTTAGTTTGAGAAACAATCCTGGAAGAAATATTGGAAAAATTCTTAATTAAGTACCTTCATGTCTATGTGCCCATTTGGGCCTCACAAAAGCTTATATGGTAGGGATATTGCTCCTATTTTTCAAGCAAAGAGATTGAGGCACTGACAGGTAGAGTCCCACTAAAAAGAACATCCTTCACGAAGGTGTCACGATGCCAGGCTTTCTACCCTAGAGCTGTGTGAATGTCAGTACTCCTGAGGCAGAAGAGATAACACAAGTCATTAAGAGCTTAAGTGGCCAATCATCCGTGTGATCTTCCTGCCTCCCGGTCACATACTTAGCCATTCATTCATTTGTTCTTCCTTTGTTCAGTGTCAAACAGGAATTTAGTGGCTCCTGCGTGTCAGGCCCTCTGTCCTTGGCCATGTGTGGGAGAAACAAGAAGGGCCTGCGTGTTCACAGTGGCACTAATAGGGCAATGGCACACGTGGGAAGTGGTGACAGGAGATTAAGGGAGTGGGCAGAATTTAATTAAATTGTGACTATATCTAAGCTTGCTTTTCTTTACGTTTAGGCTCTTACCTGATTGAATTTCAGAACCCTAGAGTTTATGTTCAGAATGTCCTCTAAAATCGGCACACACAGCCCTGCCGTGCCTGCAACATGCTCTCCTTGTGAACAACATCAGCCTTCCTCAGGCACAGCCCACGTGTCCAGAGCATTCTCCCAGCTGGCAGGAGGCAGGGAGTTACAGGGCCCAGTTCTAACTTCAGTTCTGCAAAGAGAGAGCTGAGTGGCTTTGGACAAGACTTACCTTGTGTGAGTCCATTTATCCCAAGTGAAGTCAGCAAGAAAGTGAACCTACCACCTCAGGATTTGGGGGAAACACTGGGTCAAGCACTACACAAGGGGACATTGTTGGCAATGGTGCCAGACCTGTGAGCTTCTGACCCAGTAACCCTTGTTCCTTGCTTTTTTTTAAAATTTTGCAAGTGCCTTCACATCTCCTCATTAGATCCTTACATCTTCCCTTCAAGACAGGCATCTATTCCCAGTCCATTCTGAAAGCAAAGTTTTAGAGAGGTTTGTAGGCCAGCCAGGGGCCTCGGAGCAAGTCGGTGGAGAAGCTAGAAATCAGACTCAGGACCTCCAGCCAGGGATCCAGTCATCCTCCCGTCCTTCTCTCCACATTGACTGCATACTTCTGCGTGCCAGGCACAGCAATAAACTGGGCCCGGAGCTGCTGGCAGAGAGGTGCAGCCTGGGAGGGGAGAGGCAAGTCAATAGGCAGTTACCCCGTGACAATGACAGTGCTGTGCTGGGGTAGCCAGTGAGCCCCGACCTCCATTAAAGGGGCTCTGGGCCGGGCGTGGTGGCTCACGCCTGTAATCCTAGCACTCTGGGAGGCCGAGGCGGGCGGATTGCTTGAGGTCAGGAGTTCGAAACCAGCCTGAGCAAGAGCGAGACCCCCGTCTCTACTACAAATAGAAAGAAATTAATTGGCCAACTAATATATATAGAAAAAAATTAGCCGGGCATGGTGGCAAATGCCTGTAGTCCCAGCTACTCGGGAGGCTGAGGCAGGACGATTGCTTGAGCCCAGGAGATTGAGGTTGCTGTGAGCTAGGCTGACGCCACGGCACTCACTCTAGCCTGGGCAACAAAGCGAGACTGTCTCAAAAAAAAAAAGGGGGGGGAGGGGCTTGGAACCCAGAAGGCCTCCCCATAGCACACTAGGTGCTGGGGGGATTCGGGAATTAGGTGTTAAATTGAGGTGTATACTTCCATTTTAATCCTAGCTGCTGGAGAGAGCTGCCTGAATTTCTGGAGGAATTTTTATTCCCTTCCTTCCAGGTCATTCTGAGTTTTCTTTATCATCTCATTTTTAACTATGTAGGTTATTTTTCCCAGCTCAAATCTGTTCCCAACATCAAAGCTGTTGAAAATATTTTTGGATACTGTTATGGTAAATGTCATGAGGTAAAAATGTTGTCATCTTAACAGCTGGCCTGAGGCGGCTGCTTAGGGAGGTAACTACCTCAGTTTTGAGAAAATACCTTGATAAGCAATTTGGGGTAGAAGGTGAGACTGACAGGAACCTTGCCTACAAAGCCACTCGCTAAGAGGTACGTACAAAATAAGAATTAGGTTTGCTCTGGAGGGGGGTGAGGGGAATGAAACAGAGGGAAGGAGATTGAAAGGAGGGAAAGGAAGAGAGCATTGAGACTAAGAGAGGTCTGTGTGTGAAGATTAAGTGCAGGTTACTGGCTGTCCCCAGAGTAGTGTGGAGCCCATACCCCGACCCTAGAGATTAGTGCCAGAAAATTTTGAGAACAGGAATGCCGGACATTTAACTTGAGAGTGTTTCATTGCTATGATGTAAACCTGCTCATCTCCCTCCAAAATTTCAGCAAACTCTATTATGAACACTGTGTGTGAGTGCGATTTTTTTTTTTTTTTTTTCTAAGAGCTTGAAGCAAGGTCTGTTTCTTGCCAGGATCAATGTCATGAAGCAGAAGTGTCCCTGAGAAGATGAGCTGCTCTCATCCCCTGAGAACTTGAGAAACTTAAGGGATAACTTTGGACTTCTGCAGAAAAGAACTCTAGTTTGCGGAGTCCCAAGTTGGCATGTGAATTACATAAATGCTAAGCAATTAATTAAACAAGTGACTAAGGGTGCTGGAACAAGAATCTAACTTGATACAACCCTGCCCGCAAGCAGATCAGCACTGGATGCCCTGCAAGTGCTTTCTCAAGGGTTGTCTCATTTGATCCCACACCACCACCTCTGGGAGGCGGCCTGGATGGAGAGGCTGGTGCCTATTTCATAGGTGCAAAAGAGATGACCTCTTTCCGTGTCCTTTCAGGCTGAACTCTCCCAAGGAGAGAACAATTCAGCTCCCAGCTTCTCCTCTTTGAGGCTGGTGAGAGCCCCTAACACTCTGGATTCAAGACAAAGGGCCTCATTCCCACATCCTGGTAGGCCCTAAACTCTGCTAATCATCTTTGCTGTGCTCCAGGCTACTGTCTTGTCCCTCAGCACTAGGGCCCTGGGTGGGATTCACAGAAGGAACTATGCCTGTACTCATGCTTTTCTCTGCGTTTACCTGAAGAATCAACTGCTTGTCCTCAGAACTGCCAAGGAAATATGCTTCCTTTTGGGGTTCAAGGCCCAAAATACTGTGAGCAGATGCAGCCCTCTTCTGTTTCCTGTTTCTTGGGTTCCTCTTTTAGATGGATTCTCATCCTGTGAGTTTTCTTCCGTGTAACAGAAGGTATTTTAAGCTTTTTGGGGTACAGGAGTAATATCCTTGTTGTGACCCAGGCTCTAAATGACTTCCTATACCCTGCCTTCTCCCCAGTCCCCTCTGCCTCCACACGCCAAACCCAAAGGCAGAGCCTGCCTAGCCTGGCCCTTCCTGTGTGACACACGTACCCAGCGCATGTGCGGATGGGGCGCGGGGAGGGATTAAGCAACTATGTCCTGTGTCAGAAACACCTCAAAGGCATCAGCTCTTCCAGAACCTTGCACATACGGGGTTAATATGCATAAATATAGGAATATAAGAGGGTTCTAATCATTGTTCCTTTGTGCTTGAGCATGAAACAGACAAAAGTAAACCCGTCTGTTTCCATGAGCTCACGTGCAATTAGAGTAAGAACTGTGGTTTCCCAGTGAAACAGCCTTTGGGAAGTGGACAGACTAAACAGACTGTGCCAAGAGCTGTGCTACCCACTAACGGTTTACCCACAGAGCCGAGGCATCCAGGAGGAGAGAAGCCTCTGTTGGGGAGATGAGTCCAAGATGGCTCCAGAAATGAGCTGGCACGTGCAGTTGGCCTCAGAGGCATCTAGTTCACCTGCCTGTGCACATCTGGTATCCTCTTTGCAAGAGGTTAACCTGAATCTCCCTCCAACATACTGTGATACCCATTTCTTGCAAGTCATCTGTTGCTTAGGGAAAATGCCAGGTGGTGGCTTGGTTTTAAATGACAGACACAGGCAGATGTATGACATATCTGAGGGCAGGGTTGGGTGCAACATGGCAGGACTATAGGAGGCTGCCTAGAAAATACATTTTTCAGATCTGGGACTCTAGGTATATACCACTGAAGGGCTGACTCCATGAACGAGACAGCTGATAATTCACTTGTGCCCCATCTGGTCCAAGACTCAGGCCTCCCCAATACTTCCTGCTAGCCCTACTACTGGCTGGACAGGCTGCCTGGGAGAGGGGGCATCCCCAGTCTGACCAGGCAGGCATCACCAAGCCAGATTCTCTACCCAGAGCTGGAGCCCAAGGGGTGCACTCTGACCAGCACTCGTGGAACGTGGGCGCCACCTGGTGACCAGGTCTAGCATGATCGGCATGACCAGCACGCAGTGGACCCCAGGAACAAGCCCGTATAGCAGGCATCATGATGGTCACTGTCACAGTGACTGTAATGATGTCAGCACCACACCAAGATCACACATCTTTCCAGCCAGCCTGCACTCTGCTGTCTCTACGCTTTGCTCAGACTGATCTGTCTCATAACCATATTAACAACAATAATAAAGGTAGCACCTCCAAAAATAACAAGACTCTCCACAATGTATTGGACATTACTTACTTTATGCCGTACACTGAGCTAGGCACAAGGGATTAAAAATTACCAAGATATGGTCCCTTCCTTCAAGGGAATCGTATGCTCTGATAGTTACAATTAACCAAAATATAAGACATCAGTGGCAAAAAAATTTCAATAAGCTATGGGGCACAGATAAGGTGATAACTCACTGACCCCAGGAGCTGTATTTAAGACGTCATCAAGGATGTTAAGATTTCAGCAGGTGACAAAGGGAAGGACCCTCCAAGCAGAGGAATGGGCCAGTGAAAGCACACAGTGGGTCCAGGAAACAGCAAGTGTAGCTACAGAATTCGCAGGGGCACAGATGTGGGGACACAGGAACAGTTAGAACTGGAAGGATAATTTGTGATGTAAGCCAGATTCTGGGTTTGAGTTGTTCTCCTGAGGGCTAAGATAAGTCACTTAAAGGTTTGAAGCGAGGAATAAAGAGGTTGGTTTTTATAAACATCTATTTAAGAGGTAAGTGTGCAGGAAGACTGGTTAGAGAAACTGGCTGCAGCATTCCAGCGACAAGATAATCCACCCAACATTCAACAGACATTGCCAGGCCTCTTACGTGCCAGGTGCTGTGCATACAAAAATCCCTTCCCCAGTGAAAGCTACGCTCTGGGGCACGATGAGGGAGTGGAGTGGGTAGGACGAATATAGAAGAGACGGATGCAAGATACTGCAGATGAATTTCCAGAATTTTGATGGCCAGTGGGTAGGAAAAGAGGAAGAGTAAAAGGTTTCCCCTAGGTGACAGGGAGGGATGTGAGGCCGCCCAAGGCTGAAACCAGAGAATAAAGGGCAGGTGTGAAAGGAAAGGAAATGAGTCCAACAAGCAACTCTGAAGCAAAAGCTCTGAATCCACAAACTCAACATTACATTGTAACATCTCACCTCTCCCATACCATGAAAATTCAGACTACATTCCCTAGAAAATTCTCTTAGAGGTTAAAATGGTGTTGAAGTAATTGGCAAATATAAATCTCTATAAACAGAAACGGTTTCCCTGGAGAGAAACTCAACTGTTCAAGTTCCAAAGAGGAACGATGACCTGTCTAGGAAGAAGCTGATCATAATACCAAAAAACACAATCCTGAATGCCATAATCCCAAAAGGACAAAGTCCCAAAAACGTCATTCTGGAAAAAATAAATTCTTTGAAAGATATTTATTTATATTTTTACAGGGTTATTTATTGAGAAACATATAAAAACAAAACAGAACACTTCATAGGCCAACTTTACACAATAAACTAGGCAATAACACTCATTAGGTATACTAATGACAGTCTCTGGGGTAAAACAGTTATGAGCAGACAAACCACATAAAGAAAGAGAGATCACAAAGGGAAATGTACGAACGCATCATGATGGTTGGTAATTGCATGCACCCGGATTTATAACTGCAGTCACCTGAAATACTGCACCCATACACATCTCCTTAAATCAAACTTAATTTCTGAATAAGACAATACCCTAACATGATGCGAATATCCTGTGACTGTGACTTTCAGGATTTGAGACTTTAGGGATTTAAACTTTAGAGAATTTGATCTTTGGGGATTTTAATGTTGAGTATTATGGCATTCCAGATTTTATCTTTAAGGATTATGATCCAAACCCACCTATGAATAACTGGAGCTAGTGGCCCCTGGGAAAACATCTCTAATTCATCGTGGTAGCAGGCCCAGAAGGCCCTTCACCTGCAGTTATTCATATCTCTTGCTTTGGCTAATTTCTAGTCCTTAAAAACTCATCCCAATTGCTCCTCTTGGAAGTCCTCTCTGAGCACATCTTCCTTCTACCCGACTCTCTGCTATAAGCTGTTCCCAATAGTACACGGCGTTTACATCTCTCATAGGTCTTTTCACACTGAACTGCAGTCTTTGTGTAACAGTAATTTTATGCCCATGGTTTAAAATGTCACTCAAATTCTTCGATATCTTCCAATCAAGAGGTGGGATCTAGCTCCCCTCCCCTTGAATGCAGGCGGTCTTGTGACAACTTCAATAAATAGAATATAGCAGAAGTTACACTGTGAGACTCCTGAGTCTAGAAAAGGCTTGGAAGTATCCATCTGGTCTTCTTGAAACACTTAATCTTGAGGGGCACACTCTTGGAACACTTCCTCTCTGAACCCTGCTGTCAGGGAGAGAAGCCCATGCTTCTGGGGAAGGCCACATGTATGTGTTCTGGTTGACAGTCTCAGCTGAACTAAGAGCCTTCAAGTCATCCCCACCCAGGCACCAAACCTGTGAGTGAATAAGCCATCTTAGGAGGGGAGCCTCCAGCCCCAGGCGTTCGGTTCCCCAGCTGAGGCCTCAGACATCACGGGACACAGAAGATCCACTTGTACCATGACTTTTTTCTGAATTTCTGATCCACAAAATATGTGATCATGATAAAATGGTTGTTTTAAGTGCTAAGTTTTGGGATGATTTGTTACATAGTGATAGCAACCAGGAAAGTCTGTCTCTCCCAGACTATCATCGTATTTAAGGTAAGGGATATTACTCCCATCTATAGATCTCCCACAAGGTCTGGCACAGAACTGAGACACGTTTGATGAAACGCGAAGTAAGAAATGAGGGAATTAAAATATGGCTTATTTGATGGTCCACATTGCCTTCCAGTTTTTCTTGTCTATACCTTGTATCCCCCCAGTGCTGTGTGTCCTGAAAAAGTTGCTTCAGTTCTTTTGAACTCAGAATAGTATTTACCTCACAGGATTGCCTTGAAAATTAAACAAGTTAATCAATGTGAAATTACCTTGCACAGTACCTCAAACCTTACCCGTGTCCACTAGATGTTTGCTGAACCAGTATATTGAAAATGATGATTGCTAACATTTACTGAGTGCTTAGCATAAATGAGGCATTGTTCTAAATGCTTCCTCCAGTTACCTTATTCAATCCTCACAGCTGCCTGTGGGCTATGCATTATTGTATAGAGGAGGACGTGGAGACATGAGGTACCTAGGTCAGGTCACAAGCAAGGGGTACTGCTGGTGCAGCAGTTACTTATGTGAAGGTCGCAAGCTCCTCAAGAGAAAGGTCTGGATCTTCTCCCCTCCCCCCAAGTAGAAGCTGCATGCAATAGACACCCTGGCTTGGCTTCCCATCCAGCCATTTCCCCCTCGTGGTTAACCTTGCTAGAAGCCTTATTAGAAAAGCCTTCAGGCCCCTTCCTGCTTAATGACAGTTTAGGGAAGTAAGATATCAAAAAGTTAAGAAGAATAGACCTAAGAGAAATCAAGAGACAGCACTCTGGTAGCATTACAGGGAAAAGAAGGATACGATTGTTCTTCCTCTTTTGGAAAGATGAAAAAGAAAATGTGG
>VSMD01096443.1:0-36723 GCA_008750895.1 Mirza zaza
GCCCCGGGCAATGCGAGGCCTCGGTGCACAGGATGTGGTCTGCAGGTCTGACCTCTAGGTCCCAGAGTTCAAACTTTGTCCCCACCAGGGAGACAAGTGCCTGTCCCCATTCACCCACAGGGAGCCCAAGCTGGGTCTATGTCTCTCAACCTCAGGCTCTGCCCGGTTCTCCTGGGATCACCGTGCCAGCAACACCTGGTAGGGCTGGCGGGCAGAGAGCTCACAGTCTGAGTTCCCCTTAGTCAGCTGTAGGGCCCCAAAAGGGAAGGTCCCGTTCCCTGGAGGTGCCTCTGGCTGGTGGCTATATTGTCTCTCTGTCTCTCTGGGCAGCCTCGGGTAGGGTCGGGCGAGGGGAGGAGGAGGCAATATGGCGTCTGCCGCGCGGCTCGGGTCTGTGCACACGGAGGTGCCCGAGGGAGTTGGGAGCCTGGTGCTGCGTCCGCTACTGGCTTATCGCTCACTGGCGGTGGTTGTCGCTGGGCTGGTGTCTGCAGGTCCCTCGGCTTGCTGGGGAGCCCACCAGCAGTCCGGGATGCAGGGGAGGGGAAACGGCCGATCCACCTACCCTTCCCGCTGGTCTCCGGGCTGCTCCGGGGTTCCCAGCTTCCAGTTCTCCTCGACCTCCTCCCGTGGAGTCTCCCGTGGTCTCAGGTACTCCTCCTGCCGACCCTCATCCGATGTAGGCTCGTCTTCTTGCTTCTTTCTTCTAATTTCTTCTAGAATCTGTCTTTTCTTCAGAGACACTCTGTCTGGCGGTGTTTCTCATCCGCCATCTTCTGCAACTTTTTTCGATGATTTTTAAAAACCTCCCAGTAGAGGGGGTATTCTAAGGTTCTGCTAGGATTAACTACTGGTATAAAGGGAGGGAAGGTATACAGTAGGAGTAGTACCTCAATACTATTCAGAGAATACAGGTTGTGCCTGTGCCCTGCATCATCAGTTCTTTTTTTTTTTTTTTTTTTTTTTTGAGACAGAGTCTCGCTTTTGTTGCCCAGGATAGAGTAAGTGCCCTGGCGTCAGCCTAACTCACAGCAACCTTAAACTCCTGGGCTAAAGCAATCCTTCTGCCTCAGCCTCCCAAGTAGCTGGGACTACAGGCATGCACCACCATGCCTGGCTAATTTTTTTTTCTATATATATTAGTTGGCCAATTAATTTCTTTCTATTTATAGTAGAGACGGGGTCTCGCTCTTGCTCAGGCTGGTTTCGAACTCTGGGAGGCTGAGGTAGGAGGATTGCTCAAGGTTAGGAGTTCAAGACCAGCCTGAACAAGAGTGAGACCCTGTCTCTACTAAAAAAAAATAGAAAGAAATTAGCTGGACAACTAAAATATATATATATATATATAAGAAAAAATTAGCCGGGCATGGTGGTGCATGCCTAAGTACCAGCTACTCGTGAGGCTGAGGCAAGAGGATTGCTTGAGCCCAGGAGTTTGAGGTTGCTGTGAGCTAGGCTGACACCATGGCACTCTAGTCTGGGCAACAGAGTTAGACTCTGTCTCAAAAAAAAAAAAAAAAAAAAAAGATATATAGAGGAAGAGAGTGCACTGTAGACTGCTAGTAAGGTGATCAACTCATTCTGATTTGTCTGGGACTTTCCTGATGTTAGCACTGAAAATTCCATGTCCTAGGAAATCCTTTAATTGTGGGCAAACCAGGAGGATTGGTCACCCTGCAGTGGTTAAGGAAGGGTTGACAGTGATTGGAGTGTGCCTTGGAGGGGTGGTGCTAAACATAATAATTGCCTTTCTACTAAACATAAACATACACCCACCCTATGACTCAGCAGTTCTACTTCTCGGTATGTACCCATAAGGAGTAAGTAAGTACATAGCAGCATTGTTTATAATAGCCCTAAACTGCAAACAACCCAAGAATGTATATACAATTGTGGTATATTCATTGACTGGACTATTTATTACATGAAACAACATGGGTGAATTTCTCAGATATAGTGTTGAGTGAAAAAAGCCAGATGTACAAAAGATCAGAATTTCTAAGGTTTCTTCCATATGATAGAAGCAAGAATAATTAAGAGCTATTGATTAGGAGGGGGCTTAAAGAAGACCTCTGGTGTGCTAGAGAGGTTCTATACCCTGATCTGCGTGGTGCTTATATGGGTGTGTGCACATATTAATATATAAATTCATCGAGCCGTTCACTTAAGATTTGTCCACTTTGTTGGATGTATTATTTTTCAAAAAAAATTTTGTAAATGTTATGGTCTAGAGTGTGAGAAAAGACCACCTTAGAAACCCAATTGGGTCAAATTGTGAGTCTTTATTAGCTGGCCATTGACTACTTCTGCCCTGCAGAGTGGCAGGTACAGGGAGTAGTAATGATCTAGGAAAAGCCAGCCCTTTTTAAAGGCAAAAACCACACTCTAAAAATCTAATTAGCAAGCACATTTACAAAAGTAAGAGAAAGCATTAATCTTACATTTTTATCTTGTTTCAGCACAATGTTGGGGGGGGTTGGAGCCTTGAGATGGGTTTTGTAGGAGTCACTGGCTGCAGCTAAGATTTAACTTTGAAGCAGCATAACTACGGACATTAATCTTAGTTGAAATACATCCTGCATCCTGTGATCTAACCTAGAGCGCATTCCACTAGGTATGCTTCCACACAAAGCATGTCAGGTGCCTCAGGGGTCCAGGGTGTTTTGACCCTGGACTAGCAGCTATATCTTGTGGGCAGTTGTGTGCCATACACCACTGCCATTCCCCTTATTTTCTAAACTTAATCACAGTAGCAGAAGTGAGATGGCAGGTCCAGAGTCAGATAAGGGTCAGCTAAAAATTTTCCACTCTCCTAAGCAAGATAATACAGAAGCTAATGGCTGGTTACCGGCTGCCTGTGGTCCCCAGGCCCTAACAGTAAAGCTACCATTTATTGAACTTGTGTGCCTTGTACTGTGCTAAGCATTTTTTTAAACATAATGAACAATTTTATTTACATCAAGTTTATGCGCTAAGCATTTTCGTCCTCACAATGATCCTATAAGTACTGGCCACTTTAGGCCCAGAAAATGTAAGGAAATTTGAACACTATGCAAGTGTTTCTCAAAAAGTGTTTCAAGGAAGAACAGTTCTGCTGGTGTTATCTGCAAAAAGGGCTTTATGGTCAAATAAGTTTGGGGGACCCTGGGAATAAAAGGGTTAAATATAGCTCTTTACTGCAGGATTAATTTGCCATTGCGCATTTTGAATTCCTAAAGGGTGGGATAGAGTAAGCAACATTTCTCAAATGTACTTGTCCACAGATTTTTAGAGTAGGGGGAGAATGTCAGAGGACTTAGGAAACACTCTGCCGTTTAAGCAAAGGCCCTCGCTGGAAGAGCTGTGTGGCTGCAGTGTGGCGTTGTGTAGTGAAGTGGTGAGAAAGCAAGCCGTGAGTCAATTTGGGATTGAGCTGTAGAAGTTTTGAATGCCAGGCAAGAGACCTTGAACACAGGGCAATGACATTGAAAGTATTCTAAAGAGACTCATTATCATGAGCAGAGTGACACCGAGGGGAGAGAAAGAGAGCCAGGGTCTTAATTAGTAGGCTTCACTGTGGTCTAGAGGGAGTCGATCTTGTGTCATTTTAATTGTTGTGCCAATCAAGTTTGGTTGGCTGGTGTGCTAACCTTTTGCTGAAGGGAATGCTTTCACAATGACTCGATAGCCATCCAGCAGTTCTCCAACACACAGCCAAGCAAACATTCACAATTCAATTATCAAAGGCAGTAGTTGGGGCAACACACCGCAGCAGAGGCCTGGGAGGACAGCCCACGGACAGATGAGCCAGAGCGAGTCTGCAAGTCTCGCTTGGACGCAGATTGGTGGGGCAAGGGCAGCTTCTCTCCAGGCAGGGCTCACCAGGCTCAGCTTCCAGCAGAAAGGAGGCTTTCAGAATTCTTATGGGCAGAGATTCCAAAGGCACCTCGGACATTACCGGTCTCTTGCTGCTTTTACAATTCTCTGTAGTGTGTTCAGTCATCTTAGCCTATTACACATTTATCATTTTGAAGAAAAACAACTTTACTGTGACTTCAGTGCTCACATACGTTTGTCACTAAAGAAAAACAATTTTACTGTGAGCTTAATGCCACATAATATGAGTGACTCCATTTTGAGACATTAGGATCACAGATCATTATGTCGCTCAAAAAGGACCCAAGCCAGAGAACACAGTGGTAGTGAGGGCACAAGCTAGCAATTGTGCTGGAGTCAATAGTCACTTTCTAAGCAATGTTTCACTTTTAATCTCAAAAGACACTCAGTCTCTGTTGTGTCTTAAGTTACTACGTTGGTGGGGTTTGGGTTTGTTTGTTTTTTTAAGTTTGACTTCTTTTCATTATCACTTAACCTGTTCTGAAAAATCACCAGTTTTCTTGAGAAATGGTTCCATGAACTTGTTCCAGAGTTCCCATCCCCTGGGCAGGGCTGGTGGCTAGTAGGGTGGATGGAAAAGGTGTCAGGTAGATTTGAAGCAGATCTTGTCTCCCTGTCAAATATGGAAGAGCTGCAGGACATGAACCAGGATGAGGTTCACCATGAAAGGTTTCTCTGGCCTTTCCTGGGGTGGCTGTTCATTAGTGAGCATGTTTTCAGAACTGGTTGGTTACAAAGCTGGCCTTCTGAGGTTATGAAGAAGGGAGCTCACAATTTTTAGTGGAAAACAGCATGGCAGATTTGGGGGCAGAAGATCTGGATCCCAGTTCTGGATCCTCTGCTGCCTGGGCATATGGCCTTGGACAAATACATCCACATTCCCTGGACAGTTTCTCTTACCTGTAGAATGGGAATTATGGTGCCTAACCTGCCTCTTGTACATGTTCACCAGAATAAAATGAGGCAAGTGCTCTCTAAACCTGAAAGCACCATGCAAGTTTATGTTACTGTTTCCCTCTGGATTGATTCTATGCTTTTTCTTTCTCCTCCTTTTTGGGCATTAGTTTCCCATTTGTGTCTATTGGTTAGTTACTAGTGATGGTGATAAGTCCTCAATAAAAGTTGGCTGGCATTAACTATGTTCCAGGAGCTGAGCTAAGAGCTTCATTCATGTTATCTCTTTCACTTAGAGCTATGACTTGGACAATTATTAACTTCTTAATTTATGAAACTGGCCAATGAGTCTCAAAGATGTTAGGCTACCTACCTTGGGCCACACACCTGGAAATCAAACCCAGAGCAGGCAGACTCTAGAGCCTAAACTCTTAACCCCTTTATTGCCTTGCACGTGTGTCAGGCCTGACTTTAAGAAGGAAACTTGGAGTCTGGGAAGGAACTAAAGCAGTGATTTCCTACCTCCATTTGGGTACAAAGTGGACCAGTTAATTGGGACTCCCTCTTTACCACACCACTTTCTGTTCCAAGTCCAGCTTATCCTCAAGGAGGTTACCATGTGGGCATAAATCTGAGTTTTCTGCTATGGGTGAAAGTTCATAATGTTAAAACTTAGGGATTGAAATTGCTACTCTGCCACTTTTCATGTTTGTGATATAGACTTAAGTTTCAAGTGTCTTTTTTGAGACCATAGAGAAACTGCAATCCCTGGCTAGGTGGAGTAGGACTTTGGACCCAGCATGGAGGTTTAGAAGGACAGGAATGGAATGATGAATTAGAAGTTGTTAAGTCTAGCTAACCATCTCTAAGGATACTTTTTGCACAAGAAACAATGCAAGAAATATTCTGGAGGGGCCCTGAGAGCTTCTGCCCTGATGCCACATATTAAAAAATTCCTGAGGAGAAGCATTTTCCCAATTTAGATTTTATAATAAAAATGAAGGCTCTAAGTTGGGGCTGCAGGAGAATAAATGGACTGACCCAACTTTTTTTTTTTTTTTTTTTAATTTACAAAGGCCAGGTGTGGTGGCTCACAAGGTCAGGAGTTTGAAACCAGCCTGAGCAAGAGTGAGACACCGCCTCTACTAAAAATAGAAAGAAGTTAGCTGAACAACCAAAAATATATAGAGAAAAAATTAGCCAGGCATGGTGGTGGGCACCTGTAGTCTCAGCTACTTGGGAGGCTAAGGCAGGAAGATCCCGCTTGAGCCCAGGAATTTGAGGTTCCTGTGAGCTAGGCTTATGCCACACCACTCTAGTCCAGGCAACAGAGTAAGACTCTGTCGCAAAAAAAAAAAAAAAAAAAAAAAAAAAAAATTTACAAAGATGAAATGGATGGAATGAACAACCCGATTGTCTTAGCTCATTTTCTAATTTTATGTTTTTTATTAAAAGAGAGAACAAAGATGTAACTAGATAATAAAAAGCAAAAACAGAATGGAAACTTGAAATGTACTAAGCCCAAAAGCAAAATAGGAGATAATTAACAATGTCCTTCAGTCTGGAATGATCCAGTCTGGAGGGAGGGAGAAGTAAAATACAGTGGAGGTTAATATTGGCTAATATCTGAATACTGAGCTGAGCAGAAAGCCCAGCCCACTACTGGTGTGGTTCTGGCTTCCCTGCTGCTTGAGGTCCTGGTGTGCCTCTTGGACTGTATATGGTATTATTTTATCTGGGAGAAGAGGAGAATGAGCTGAGAATTTGCTAGTTCAGTAGTTCTTAATTTGACCTTCATAATGTTCATATATCTTGTTCACAGGTATGCTTTTTAATAAATTGACATAATGTACCTATTATGGGTTATAATGTGAATTTCTGTGTACAATGTGTAATGATCAAGTCAGGGTAATTAGCATATCTATCACCTCAATTATAATTTCTTCATGTTGGGAACATTGAAAGTCTTCTAGCTATTTGACAATATGGAGCAAATTGTTAATTATAGTCATCCTACAATGCTAAATGACACTAAAATTTATTCCTCCCATTTAGTTGTAATTTTCTATACATTAACCAACATTTCTCTATCCCTCCTACCCTTCCCAGCCTCTAGTTACCACTATTCGACTCTCCGCCTCTGTGAGATCAACTCATTTAGCTTCCGCATATGAGTGAGCTTATGTGCCTGACTTATGTCACGTAACATAATGGCCTCCAGGCTCATCCCTGTTGCCACAAAGACAGGCATTCATTCTTTTTTATGGCTGAATAGTGTTTCATTGTGTATATATACCACATTTTCTTTATTCATTCGTCTGTTGATGGACACTTAGGTTGATTCTATGTCTTGGCTATTGTGAATAGTGCTGCAATAAACACGGGAGTGCAGACATCTCTTTGATGTACTGATTTCGTTTTGGGGGGGTGGATACCCAGTAGTGGAATTGCTGGACAAAATGATAGTTCTATTTTTAATTTTTCTGAGGAACTCCACACTGTTTTCCATAATGGCAGCTATTTTACATTCCCATCAACAGTGTATAAGAGTTCCCTTTTCTCCACATCCTTACCAGCATTAATTATTTTTCATCTTTTTGATAATAGCCATTCTAACTGGGGTGTAGGTCAGCCATTTGTATGTCTACTTTTGCAAAGTGTCTATTCAGATCATTTGCCCATTTTTAAATTTGATTATTTATTTGTTGTTGAGTTTCTTTTATAATCTAGATATTGATCTTATGTCAGATGAATAGTTTGTAAATATTTTCTCCCATACTGTAGGTTGTGTCTTCACTCTGTTGATCGTTTACTTTGCTGTGTAGAAGCTTTTTAGTCTAATATAATCCCATGTGTCTATTTTTGCTTTTGTTGCCTATGCTTTCGGGGTTTTATCCATAAAATCTTTGCTTAGGCCAATGTCCTGAAGTGTTTCTTTTATGTTTTCTTTCAGTAGTTTCATAATTTCAGGTCTTACATTTAGGTCTTTTTTTTTTTTTTTTTTTTTTTGAGACAGAGTCTCACTTTGTTGCCCAGGCTGGAGTGAGTGCCGTGGCGTCAGCCAAGCTCACAGCAACCTCAAACTCCTAAGGCTCAAGCAATCCTTCTGCCTCAGCCTCCTGAGTAGATGGGATTACAGGCAAGTGCCACCATGCCCGGCCAATTTTTTCTATATATTTTTAGTCGGCCAATAAATTTCTTTCTATTTTTGATAGAAACGGGCTCGCTCTTACTCAGGCTGGTTTCGAACTGCTGACCTTGAGTGATCCACCTGCCTCAGTCTTCCAGAGTACTAGGATTATAGGCGAGAGCCACCGTGTCGGGCCCAACTTTGTTCATTTTGCTCAGGATTGCTTTGTTAATTCAGGGTGTTTTGTGATTTCATATGAATTTTAGGATTTTCTTTTTATTTCTGTGAAGAATGTCATTGGTATTTTGATAGGTATTGCATTGACCCTATAGATCGCTTTGGGTAGTATGGTAATTTTAACAATATTTATTTTTTCAATTCATGAATGTGGGATATCGTTCCATTTTTTTGTGTCCTCTTCAATTTCTTTGATTAGAGTTTAAAAATTTCTATTGTAAAGATCTTTCACTTGGTTAAATTTATTCTAGGTATTTTATTTCCTCTGTGACTATTATAAATGGGATTGCTTCCCTGATTTCTTTTTCAGATAGTTTGTTATTGCTGCTTTTACTTTTTTTTTTGGTTTGTTTGGAGACAGAGTCTCACTCTGTTGCCTGGGCTAGAGAGCTGTGGTGTCAGCCTAGCTCACAGCAACCTCAAACTCCTGGACTCAAGCAATCTTTCTGCCTCAGCCTCCCAAGTAGCTGGGACTATAGGCATGTGCCACCATACCTGACTAATTTTTTCTATATATTTTTAGTTGGCCAATTAATTTCTTTCTATTTTAAGTTAGAGACGGGATTTCGCTCTTGCTCAGGCTGGTTTTGAACTCCTGACCTTGAGCGATCCACCCACCTCTGCCTCCCAGAGTGCTAGGATTACAGGTGTGAGTCACCACGCCTGGCCTATTGCTGCTTTTTCTATGTGGATTTTGTATCCTATGACTTTACTGAATTTGTTTATCAGGTCTAAGAATTTTTTGGTGATGCCTTTAGGTTTTTCTGCATATAAAATCATGTTGTCTACAAACAGGGACAATTTGACTTTCTCCTTTCCAATTTAGATACCCTTTATTTCTTTGTGTTACCTAATTGCTTTGCCTAGGACTTCTAGTACTATATTGAATAGAGTAGTGAAAGTGGGCATCTTTTTCATCTTCTGGTTCTCACAGAAAAAGCTTTCAACTTTTCCACCAAGTATGAATAAACTGTGGGTTTGTCACATATGGATTGTATTATCTTGAGGTATGTTCCTTCTATAATTAGTTTGTTCATGAGTTTTTATCATGAAGGGATGTTGAATTTTATAAAATGCTTTTTCTGCATCTATTGAGATGATCATGTTTTTTGTCCTTCATTCCGTTGATATGTTGTGTCCCATTTATTGATTTGTGTATATTGAACCATTCTTGCATCTATGGTATAAATCTCACTTGAACATGGTGTATTATCTTTTTGGTATTTTGTTGGATTTAGTTTGCTATTATAGTATGTTGCTGAGGATTTTTTGCATCTACATACATTGGGGATATTGGCCTCTAGTTTTCTTTTTTTTCCCTTTATCCTTATCTGGTTTTGGTATCAGTTTAATGCTGGCCACATAGAATAAGTTAGAGAGAATTCCATCCTCTTCAATTTTTGGAATAGTTTGGGAAGGATAGGTGTTAGTTCTCTAAAAGTTTGGTAGAATTCAGTAGTGAAGCTATCAGGTCCTGGGCTTTTCTTTATTGGGAGAATTTTTATTACTGATTCAATCTCATTACTCATTATCGGTCTGTTCGGGTTTTCTATTTCTTCCTGATTCAATCTTGAGAGGTTGTATGTGTCTAGGAATTTATCCATACACTCTAGGTTTTGCATTTCATTAGTGTTTAGTTGTTCATAATAGTCTCTAATAATCTTTTGTATTAATATTTCTGTGGCATCAGTTGTAACATCTCTTTTTTTGTTTCTGATTTTGTTTGTTTTTGTCTTCTCTCTTCTATTCTTTCTAGTTTAACTAGTGGTTTACTGATTTTATCTTTTCCAAAACGCAACTTTTCATGTTGATGATCCTTTGTATTGTTTTTTAGGTTTTATTTCTTTTACTTCTACTCTGATGTCTATTTCTTTCCTTCTACTGACTTTGGGTTTGGTTTGTTCTTGCTTTTCTAGTTCCTTAAGGTACATCATTAGGTTGTTTATTTGAAATATTTCTACTTTTTTAGATATGGGCATTTATTGCTATAAACTTCCTTCTTAACATTGCTTGTGTTTCCATGTTCATTTGTTCAAGAAATGTTTTGATTTCTTTTTCTAAAATTTCAAGAGATTTGGCATATACAAATGGAGTTTTGTTATATGAATATATTGTATAGTGGTGACATTTGGGTTTTTGGTGTACTCATCACCTGTAATTTTTCATGTCTCCCCCATGTCTTCCCTTCTGAATCTCTAATGCCCATTATACCACTCCATATGACCATATGTACACATAGCTTAGCTCCCACTTATAAGTTAGAACATGTGGAATCTGGTTTTCCAGAGTTACTTCACTTAGAATAATGGCCTTCAATTCCATCCCAGTTACCACAAAAGCATTATTTCATTCTTTTTTATTGCTGAGTAGTATTCCATGGTATATATAACCACATTTTCTTTATCCACTCATCGGTTGATGGGCATTTAGGTTGATTCCATATTTTTGCAATTGTGAATTGTACCGTAATAAACATTTGAGTGTAGGTATCTTTTTGATATAATGACTTTTTTCTTTTTGGGTAGATAGATACCCAGTAGTGAGATTGCTGGATCAAATGGTAGGTCTACTTTTAGTTCTTTGGGAAATCTGAATACTGTTCTGCATAGAGGTTGTACTAATTTACATGTTTAATAATTACCATTGTGATTTGGGTGAGGTGGTATCTCATTGTGGTTTTAATTTGCATATCCCAGATGATTACTGATGTTGAGTACATTTTTTTTTAATTTTTTTGGCCATTTGTATATCTTCTTTGGAAAAGTGTCTGTTCATGTCATTTGCCCACTTTTTAATAGGGTTATTTGTTTCTTGCTGAGTTATTTGAGTTCTTTTTAGATTCTAGATATTAGTCCTTTGTCAGATACATAGTTTACAAATATTTTCTCTCATTCTGCAGGTTATCTATTTACTCTGTTGATTATTTCTTTTGCTGTACAGAAGTATTTTAGTTTAAGCCCCATTTATTTATTTATTTTTCATTGTTGTTGCATTTGTTTTGGGGTCTTAGTCATAAATTCTTTGCCTCGACCAATATCCAGAAGAGATTTTCCTAGGTTATCTTCTAGAATTTTTATAATTTCAGGTCTTACATTTAAGTCTTTAATCCATTTGAGTTAATTTTTGTGTATGGTGAGAGAGGGATCCAGTTTCATTCTTCTGCATGTGGCTATCCAATTTTCCCAGTACTATATATTTAATAGGGTATCATTCCCCCATGTGTGTTTTTGTCTGATTTGTCAAATATCAGTTGGTTATAGGTATTTGACTTTATTTCCGGGCTCTCTATTCTGTTCCATTGATCTATGTGTCTACTTTTATACCCAGTATCATACTGTTTGGGTTACTGTATTCTTGTAGTATAATTTGAAGTCAGGTAATGTGATGCCTCTAGTTTTGTTATTTTCGCTTAGGATTGCTTTGGGTACTTGGCTCTTTTTTGATTCCATATGAATTTGAGGATTTTTTCTATTAATAATTCTGTGAAAACGATGTGGGTATTTTGTTAGGAATTGTATTGAATCTGTAGTTTGCTTTGGGCAGTATGGTCATTTTAACACTGTTCTTCCAATCCAAGAATGTGGGATGTTTTTCCATTCGTTTGTGACATCTGCAATTTATTTCATCAATGTTTTTTAGTTCTTGTAGAGATCTTTCACTTCCTTGGTTAAGTATATTCCTAGGGTTTTTTTTTTTGTTTTGTTTTGTTTCTGTTTCTTTCTGGTTTTTTTTTTCAGAAAATTTGGAAAAGATCCTAGGATTTTTTGTTTTTGTTTTTGTTTTTTTGGTAGTTGAAAGGGTGAATGACCCAAAGGACACATTTCACACACAGGCTATGTGGGAGCAACACGGCAGGTTTACTCACCCAGGTACGAGTGGGCTGAGTCCGTAAAGAGAGTTAGCACAGAAGAGGGTTTAATGAGGGTTTTTATAAATGTGGATAACCGGCTCCTTCCCATCTGCCCTGTTCAGTTCTTTGTTTCTGGGCCAAACTGGCATGTGAAAAATTGCTTCCTGCTACATGCAGCAGAGGACAGTGGGTAGAATAGCTGTTTGTAATAAACTTTTCTTCAAACAACCAACTCCTATGACCCCTCTGCCCCAGTCACATCCACCCTTCTGTGCTGGCTTCATCCTTATTAGGAGAGCTGGGGAGGGACAGCCTTGGTCTCTGTCAGGGAGGGAGGGGAAAGAATGCTGGCTGCAGCTTCTGTCAGATTTACAAAGTCCGGGGACTCCCCAGACTCTTGCAGCTATTGTGTTACAAGCCTAAATTTTGCATTAGCCACATTCTGTCCT
Organism: Mirza zaza; assembly: GCA_008750895.1. NCBI lineage: Eukaryota > Metazoa > Chordata > Mammalia > Primates > Cheirogaleidae > Mirza > Mirza zaza. The sequence goes on from VSMD01096443.1 coordinate 12,437, forward strand.
ATACATACTTTTTGGGTTCCCACCTGGAATAAACCCAACAGTAGCTATGGTAAATGGGTTTGAATTCTTGATTTGATTCTCAGCTTAGTCATTATTGGTATATCAATGTGTTACTGGTTTGTGTACATTGACTTTATAACTTGAGATTTCAGTGAATCATTTATTAAATCTTGGAGTCTTTTAAAGGAGTCTTTAGGTTCTAGATATATGATCATATCATCAGCAAACAGAGATCATTTGACTTCTTCTTTTCTAATTTGGATACCATTTATGTCTTTCTGTTGCCTGATTGCTCTGGCTAGGACTTCCAGTATTATGTTGGATAGAAGTGGTTAAAGTGGACATTCTTGTCTTGTTCCAGTTCTTAGGGTGAATGCTTTCAACTTTTCCCAATTCAGTATGATGTTGGCTGTGGGTTTGTCATATGTGGCTTTCTTTTTCTTTTTGAGATAGAGTCTCACTCTGTTGCCTGGGTTAGAGTGCCATGGCATCAGCCCAGCTCACAGCAACCTCAAACACCTGGGCTCAAGCGATTCTCCTGCCTCAGCCTCCTGAGTAGCTGGGACTATAGGTGCATGCCACCACACCTGGCTAATTTTTTCTATTTTCACTAGAGACGGAGTCTCACTGTTGCTCAGGCTTGTCTCAAATTCCTGAGCTCAAGCAATCCTCCTTCTGCAGCCTCCCAGAGTGCTAGGATTATAGGCGTGAGTCACCATGCCTGGCCCCAATATGGGTTTTATTATTTATAGGTATGTTCTTTCTATGCTGAGCTTCTTAAGGGCTTTTGTCATGAAGGGATGCTGGATTTTATCAAACGCTTTTTCTGGATCTATTGAAATGATCATATGATTTTTGTTTTTAATTCCGTTTATGTGGAGAATCAGATTCATTGACATGTGTATATTGAACAACCCTTGCATTCTGGGTTGAAACCCACAGAATCATGGTTCATTATCTTTTGTGGTGTACTGTTGGATTTGGTTTGCTAGTATTCTACCTTTTTATTCTTTAATTCTTTTTTTTTTTTTTTTAGACAGAATCTCACTCTCTTGCCCAGGCTACAGTGCCATGGTGTCAGCCTAGCTCACAGCAACCTCAAACTCCTGGGCTCAAGTGATCCTCCTGCCTCAGCCTCCCAAGTAGCTGGGACTACAGGCATGCGCCACCATGCCCGGCTAATTTTTTCTATAATTTTAGCTGACCAATTAATTTCTTTCTATTTTTAGTAGAGACGGGGTCTCGCTCTTGCTCAGGCTGGTTTCAAAATCCTGACCTTTAGCAATCCGCCCCCCTCGGTCTCCCAGAATGTTAGGATTACTAGAGTGAGCCACCGTGCCCGGCCTAATTCTTTATATATTTGACCTTTTTTTAGATTGCATATATAAGTGAGATTATGCAATATGTGCCTGGCTTATTTCACTTAGCATAATGTCCTCCAGGTCCATTCATGTTGTGGCAAATGGCAGAATCTCCTCCTTTTTTCAGGCTGAATGATATTGTATACATGTATACACCACAGTTTCTTTATCCATTTGTCCATTGATAGACACCTGGATTATTCCATACCGTGGCTATTGTGAATAACACTGCAATAAACATGGAAGACAGTATCTTTATGAGGTAGTGATTTCATTTCCTTTGGGTATATACCCAAAAGAGGGATTGCTGGGTTATATGGTAGTTCTACTTTTAATTTCTTTAGGAACCTCCATACTGTTTTCCATAATGGCTGTGCCAATCTACATTCCTCCCAACAGTGTCCTAGGGTTCCCTTTTATTCACTCCTTGCCAACACTTATCTCTCATCTTTTTGTTAATAGCCATCCTAACAGGTGTGAAGTTGTATCTCATAGTGGTTTTGATTTGCATTTACTTGATAATTAGTGATATTCAGTACCTTTTCATGTGCCTATTGGTGTCATATTAAATAAAAACTACGTCTAAGTCAAGATCACAGAGATTTTATTCTATGTTTTCTTCTAGAAGTGTTATACATCCACTCTCAAAATAAAGAAAAAAATAAATAAAAAGAAGTGTTATAAATATAGGTCTAGGGTGGATTTTGAGTTAATTTTGTATATGGCATGAAGCAGTCCTTAGTAATTTTGTGTAGGTGTGGAGAACTCAATAGTTCTTTCTTCTTTTCCATATGGATATTCAGTCATTTCAGTACCATTTGTTGAAACTGTTATTTTTCCCCATTCAGTTACCTTGATATCTTTGCTTTAAATTAATTAACCATAAATGAAATGTTTAAGTCTAGACCTCAATTATGTTCCATTTGTCTATACGTCTATCTTTATGTTAGTATCATACCGTCTTTATTACTATAGCTTTACAGTAAAATTGGATGTCTGGTTGTATAAGTTCTGCAATTTTGTTCTTTTTCAAAGTTGTTTTGGCTGGTCTAGTAGTCTAGATCCTCTGAATTTCCATGCACATGTTAAGATCAGCTTGTCATTTCCACTAAAGTAAAAGAGGCTTCCAGGGTTCAGTAAGGATCCTGGTTAGTCTGTAGGTCAGTTTAGGGGAAAACTGCTCCTTAACAATATTTTTTTGCAGTTTGTGAATACTGAACGTCTTTCCATTTAATAGACTAACTTCTCTTAATCATGGTTTATAGCTTTCAAGGTATATATTTGCACCAGTTTTGTTAAATTTATTCTTTTTGATACTATTGTGAATGGAATAGTTTTTAAGTAGAACTCAGATTTTTCATTGCCAGTGTATAGAAATGACTAAGTGTTGCATCATGATATGGTACTCTGCAACTTTGTTAGGCTAATTTATTATTTTAACTAGTTTTTGAATTTATTTTTCAGGATTTTTTGCCTGCAAATAAACAGTTTTACTTTGTATTCCGTATGCCTTCATTTTTCCTTCTCTGTTTTGTTGGCTGGAACGTTAACACAATGTCAAAAGTGGTGAGAGGGGCATGCTCTCTGTCCCCAGTCCTGGGAGAAGCATTCGGTCCCCATGGCCACACTCCACACTCAGGTAACCACACACGTATAACCTCTCACACCACACATGCCATACAGACACACACAGCCTTGCAAGGAGACAGGCGCACACACATCACAGAGTCTGAGGGCTACACCAAGAGGGAAGCAAAGGAGTGTGGCTGTGGGGTCCCCAGCCCTGGACAGCCTGGAGGTAGAGGAATAGCAGTGCCTTGTCAGTTCCTTCCTTTGTGCGTACTGGTGAGTCTTTCTTCTGGGCTGTGCTCTCCAATTGCTTTTTTTTTTTTTGCACTTCTGCGTGATATACTCGAATGTGCTCAACTTCCTGGACACTAGACAGGGGAAGGAGGACAGGGCAAGGTCACCAACCTGCTGCTGTGCAATGTCCACACGACAGCTGGGCTCTGCCTGCCTCGAGACCCTGGGAAGCCAAGATGGGGTGCAGGTGCCTTGTGGTCCCTGCCTGGCTGCCGTCTGAGGGGGCACGTGGGCATGCAGGTAGCCTGGGGGCAGGAGCTCTTCTGTGCCTGTTGCACCAGGAAGGGCCATGCCTGGCCAGTATCGCCACTGTGGTTGGCAGCAAAAGGGCCCGCCCCAGAGCCCTGGATCACTGAAGGGCAGCTTAGGAAGGCCCACTCTGTCTGAGGGTCCTGGCAGCCAATGGAGGGGTCCTCATGTCTGGACACTGAGCGCTATGCACCTCGTGGTATGCACACACTGAGGAGCGTGGGGGGGGACGGGCTGTGCAGGCCCGAGGCCACACCACTGGGTCCTGGGACCACACACCCTGTGGGCGCGAGCATACCGCATACCGAGCCTGGCAAAGTGACCCCCCCCCAAGGCATGTTTTGTTCCTTCCTCAATACCTCAGGCTTTCAAACCGCGCAGCCTAAAGAGCAGACCTGACCAACTTCTGCGCAAGAGCCGCAGCTCACTCCAGAACGGGACACCCGCTGACCCTGCCTTCAGCCCCATGAAACCCGGCCCTCCCCTCGTGCTCCAGCTGACATCCTTGCGGCAAAGCCTCCTTCCTCCTCCCTTGGCAGTGCTCCTGGCCTCACTCATCGGCTTTCTGTGTGGACAGCAACCAGGCCAGGCCAGACGCCTTTTGGTGACAGAGCAGACCCAGGCCTGTGAGGTGAGTGCGGAGAGCCTGCAAGTGCCGCCAGCTCGGTCTTTGCTGTCCAGTGTGGGGCAGGAGCATCCCAAGGCATGAGATGTGTTTATCAATCAAGGAGCAGCAATATTGATAAAAATGAGTTCTGTGCCTATTTCAGCCACATGCTTCCTTGGGGAAGCCAACCTTTTCTTTTTCCTTTCCCTAAAAACCAAAAAACGTGAGCTGTAATAATTACAAACATGTGGTTTGTAATCATTAATATTTCTAGAAAGTGAAGAGGGCCACCCACAGAAGCCTATTTGCAGCTCGAGGAGCAGATAGAGGTGGGCCCTGTGCAGCGTGGTCAGCAGCACAGCCTAGACCTGCAAAGTTTTGTTCTTGGGCCTGACCCATCTGTCTTGATTAACTCCCTGGTTCTCATTTCTTCCACAGCCCCTCAAAACCTCTGGCTTGAGCACATGTTTATATCCTATTTAAAATATTTGTTCATGTGCCTGGGTTTGTACAACTACCATCAAAACCAGATGGTAAGCACGTTCTGGAATCTCCTGGATGCCACACTCAGCCTGGGTAACTTCCACGTGAAACATTTAACACACTAAAAAAATAAAAGTAAATTCCCTGGGGCCATGGTGTTTTATTAAAAAACAGTCCTTTCTAATTTGTTGTTTTTATTGTTTTCTGTGCATAATTTATATGTAATGTAAACCACCTTTTTAGAATTAAATTGTCAATATTACTTGTAACAATAAGAACATCAACAAGTGGCTGGGCACTGTGGCTCATGCCAGTAATCCTAGCACACTGGGAGGCCTAGGTGGGAAGATGGTTTGAGCTCAGGAGTATGAGACCAGCCTGAGCAAGAGCGAGACTCCGTCTCTACTAAAAATAGAAAGAAATTAGCTGGACAACTAAAAATGTATAGAAAAAATTAGCTGGGCATGGTGGTGCATGCCTGTAGTCCCAGCTACTCGGGAGGCTGAGGCAGCAGGATTGCTTGAGCCCAGGGGTTTGAGGTTGCTGTCAGCTAGCCTGACGCCACAGCACTGGAACATTAATAAGTAAGATTTCCATGAACCAACTGTAGGGTTTTGCTTCACGTATCCCTAGGCTCAAAACTAGCCTGAGTTAAATACAACTCACAGAGCAATTGGTGTGTTAACCTGATAAAGTAGAGGGTGAGAGACAGCCACAAAACCGCAGACCTTCCAGCGGGAACCTGAGGCCAGAGCGCTGTGGAGCTGGGAGACTGTCCCCCAGCGTGACTGGGTGCTCACTGCAGCCCCAGCACCTGGGAAGCCTGTGCTTCCCTGACCTCAGCCAGCAGGTTTCCTCCTCACAGCTGTGCTTGGTGCCCCGAGGTGCACACCTTCCCAAGGGGTCGTGTGCTTGCCACACCAAGTGGAAAACTCACTGCGGTGTCTGTCCCCCGAGTTTCAGTGGCTCCCAGCAGCCTGCCCTGGGTACTCATACCTTGTGGTTCCATCTCCGAGTGGGGGTTGGGCCTAGCCCCTGCCGCCGGAGGAAGAGAACGCAGAGGTGGTGCAGGGACGCCGTCGCCCAGAGGGAGAGCAGCGCACAGAAGACAGACGGCACAGCCCGGCCGGAGCTCTCTGGCCCACTTGCTCACCGCTCTGATGGCTGTTGCCTTGCTGCGCTCGCCCCGGGAGAGCCATGTGGCTCGGAGTGGAAGGAGGTGGTGGTGCCTGGCTGGCAGCCCATGAGGAACGGCACTGGCTCCTACCTTATGGTGACTTGGGGGCAGACCCCCACCCCGCAGGCGAGAGCGCGGCTCCCCCCTCCCCCCGCACCTGGTGGAAGCCTCGTGAGGGACCCTGTGCGCAGGCCCTGCTCAGCAGTGCTGGACTCCTGCCCACACAAACTGGTGGGCGACAAATAGGTATTGTTTAAACAGCTACATTTTGGAGTAGTTTTACTACAACTAATGATATCTAATACATCAACTTGTCTTGGAAATCTATTCTTTGACGTGCAGACACCAGGATTGCGCTGCCCTGACTGGGCTGTTTTCCCTCTCCCATGGGGAATGGGCCCCATGCCAGCCTGCTCGTCCTCAACCGGGCCACTAAGTCCTGCTGGGTTTGAGTCCCGGAGGGTACTCCCATCTCACTGTATCTGTCCCTGTGAACTCAGCATCCACATCTGGACTGGCAGCAGCAGGCTCCAGGCCAGCTTGCTGTCCCTGGTCTGTCCCTGCAGGCCAGGGACACATGGCTGCAAGGCGCTTGCTCCCAGGGCCACCTGTCACTGTTCTCCCCACACCTCTAGCACGCTCCAGAGCTTTGGGAAGAGCCTCAGCAAGTGGGACTTCCACGTGCTCTGTGGTTCTCTGGTTCTGCTGGGGACGTCCCCACACTAGACAAGCTCCAGTGATGACAACAGCCCCCCCCTCCCCCCCCCTCCCGGCTCCATCTTCTCAGGGAAGCACAGACGCAGGCAGGTCGTGCTGGCAGGTGGCTGCACCACCTTGTAGCGGGCGTCCAGGGGCTCTTCCTTAGCCCTGCCTGCTGGAGCGCAGGTGCCCCGGCAGCCAAATGGACCCCATGGCTCTGGGCCCAGCTCAGAGGGGCCTCAAAGGGGCCACAGTCCTCTGGGTCCAGACATGGCCGACCCCCAGGGCGAGCTGGAACAAGAGCAGGGTCAGGTTTTGGGGAGGAGGCTGGCAGGTGAGCCCCCAACACCACACCAGTGCGGACCAGAGCAGGCCACAGCTCTGCCTCCCCTCGATGCCCCCTGGAGCCCCCAGAATTCCTTCCCAGAACCCCTCAGGCTGTGGTCAAGCTGAGCCCAGCGTCAAGGACCTGCGGCCAAGGCAAGTGGGGCTGAGGAGTGGCCTGACGGGCAAAGCTGGGAAGTGCCCGGCCGTCCTGCAGGCAAGCGTGCTGGCTGCAGAGCCGCCTGTATGTCCCTTCCCGTCTCTGCAGCTCAAGGAGCCTGTCGGAAACACCACTGCCTGGCTGAGCACGGGCCGGCATCCCTTCAAATGCCCCCACGGCCTTGGTCTTGTGACACTTCCTTGAGGCTCTAGCCCTGAGGGAGGCTGCATGGCAGAGCTGCCTTTGGTGAGCGCCCTGCAGAAGACGGGAAGGGACAAGCTGACACAGCAAGAGCTGCACTTCTCTCGGGACTGCCACATCCTTAAGGGAAGCAGCCTGTGTGCAAGTGTCCACAAACGCCACCAGTGTGGACGCCTCCACCAGGGCAGTCTAAGAGTCACAAGTGGGTCTTTGAGCTTCAGGGAAGGAAAAGACTCTAGGTGTCCTTGAGTTTGTTCTGAGAAGCAGGCATGAAGAGGTGCGGTGTCTACACCTGTGGTCCAGGCACAGAGGTGCCCTTTCTGCTCCAGGGGGATGCGGCCAGGTATCCAGGAGTGAGAAGGGTGCTGGTGTCAGGCCCTCTGGCTCTAGCCCAGGCTGCTTCCATATGGCCTCCGGTTCCCACACAAAAGGGGCAGGTATGGAAGGCGGTCAGCTTGGGCACACCCTTTGGGTGAGTGCCCGTGGGGCCCACTGTGAGTGAAGTGTCTCCCATGCAGAGTGCACCCAGCATGTGGCAGGTGGCACTAGTGCTCTGGGACGTCCGTGGGTCGCTTCCCCTCTGGTTTCACTCTGAGCAGAAGCAGAGTCCTCTTGGTGCCACCAAGCTGGGCACAGTCTCCAGGCCCTCCCTGCCTCTGCTCTCTGCCTGCCCCTGAGGCCCCACACCCACCAGATGTGCCCTGCCTGTCCCTCTGCCTTTGGCGCCTGCTCCCCACCCACTGACGCACACCGGCCCCAAGGTCCTCCACACACAGGCGCACCGCAGGGGGCATCAAAGCAATTTTGACTGGGAATCAGCTTTGACCATAAAATTGAAAAACAGAGTGACAAAACTGAGTTGGCATTACTGGACAGGTCAGCCCCCCGCTGGCTCCAGGCACATGTGGTCCCGAGACACACGGCCCTGGCTTGGCTGGTCCTCCTATTGTGGGGGACAGTCGCCCCAACTCTGAGGTCTGAGAATGAGAGATTCTTTCATAAAGGAAGAGATGAATTCTGCATGGCGTAAAACTCCAGGAAAGACCTCATTGTTTGATAAACCCAAACCATTTACACATAAGAGAAACTTCTGGACAATTTTAGAAAGCAGTATTTTCTAAAATTCCTGATTATAACAGAGGTAGAGGGTTTGGAAAGTAGCCCAAATGACTACCTACTCTTCAGGGTTTAAGCTGCAAGGAAGGGGCCAGGAGCTGCCCAGCCCACCCCGGCCACATCGTCCACAGAGCAGGCAACAGGTGACCTTCCGCCCAGACAGACACAGACATGCCTCCTCGAAATCGCTTCTGAGGCTGGGGCTCTATTCCAGTCAATAAACATACACTAAGCATCTTCCACACACAGGCACTGACCCTGCCATTCATAATGAACATTCTGAAAACACGGCTTTGAGTATTGTGCCCATAAGGTTTAATACAGTCATCTTCACCGTACACTCTTAAAAAATTCCAAGCCTCAGGCAAGACAACAGTAACTCCAAGATTTACATTAGAAATGTGTGTTCTAAAATATTCTCGGGTTGTGAGCTGATGGTGGCTTGTGGGAACAGGGACTTACTCAGTGAGGGAAGTTTATTCGGTGCTGGGTGTTCTCTGCACAACCACAGGCGGGGGCCGCCCTGGGAGAACAGGGGCCGGGGGGAGACCAGAGCCCTGCCTGGCCCCTCCATCCCGGAGGGGATGGGCAGGGTGTTCGCCGGAGCCTGGAGCCACTCTGGCCTGGCCGCTGGCCCCTGTGACATCTTCTGAGACTGCAGCCCAGGGGCTGACCCGCCGTGGCAGAGACCTTGTGTGCCCACGAGGAAGGACGTGGTTGTTACTTCCAAAAAAAGGCTTCCTGCAGTGGGAGAAACTCCACCTTCCCCTGTCCCACGTGACCAACCCTGCTCTGCCCTCCGTGCTTGTTAGTAGATAACCTTTCCGTGGAGATTGCTAATTTTCATTGCTAGAATTTCCATTTGGTGCTTTTAAAAATCCATCTATTCTTTCTTCATAATGTCCTATTCTTGCCTAACAGGTCCTATTCCTTTGTCTCTTTAAACATGTTAAATCTATTAATTTAAAAACCTCTCTTGTGTTTTCTGCAGGTCTAGGAACATGAATTCAATTCCTGGATGGACCTGCTGACCCTCGGGTGGTATTTCTTTTCTTCCTGTGATTTGTTCTTTTTGCCTATGATCTCGTTTCTGGCATGGGCTGACCTGGGAGCTGCCTGCCTGGGACAGGTGAGGACACGTGGGGCGGGACTGGGACAGGTACTGAGGTGGAGGTGGAAGATCAGCACATGCCCGATGGAGACCAGGCTGCAAGTGTCACGCAGGATGGTGGGAATGAGGGTGAGTAACGAGACATTTGTGTTGACCTCGAAGACGGGCAGGAACCACAGCCACGTGTCAGTGCCCCGAGACCTGTGGAGACAGAGGCCCCATCTGTCCAGCCCCTGCTGACACGGCAGCCCTCGGATCAGCTCGGGGGGTGCCACCCCACTCCAACATGCCTGCCTCACCCAGACCTGGTCCCCCCGACCACGGCTGCTGTCACAATCCCCACTCTGGGGCTCAGGAGGGAAACTGAGTGCCCAGGTTATGAGCCTGCCCCCGCGCCGGCCCCCGAGACCCATGCCCTGCACAGGCCCTCCTGCTTCCCCGGGCCTTTCCGTTCTCAACCTGCCTCAGAAAGGACAGGGGCCGCAGCCCTCACCTGGGGCATCTCTAGGACGGCCTCGACACCCCAGGGCAGCCAGCATTCAAAGCCACATCACTTCCAAAACCCAGGTGTGAGAAGCACACTGAGGGGTGTGCAGGGTGGAGAAGTGGGCGACTGAACTCCAGCCCCGACATCTGCGTCCCACAGCGGGGCGGCAGAGCTCCGTGGGGCCGGGCTGGACCCCACTCAGCCAGCGATGTCACAACAGGTCCAGCTCCAGGTAAAAAAGCAGAGAGACCTGGCTTTGCTCAGGGATCTGGTGGCGATGAAGCTCTGTGGAATCTTCTGGAACAGTAAATGCAGGAAATTGCTCCAGTCCACAGTCAGGAACTTGCATGGAGCCAGTCAGACTCCTGTGCAGAACTGGTGTGTTTCCAGGAGAGAAGCCTCGCCAGGGCCCTGCGGCCACAGCTCTGCCCCCATCCCTCCCTCCTCGCATCCTACCGGAGCGAGGGGCCAGGTAACGTGGAGACCGTCTGGGAAGACGGCTCCTTAATGAACACCAGGCAGGTGGCGCTGGGCTCGAGGGCAGGCGTGCCCAGTGGAGCCTCCTCAGAAAGTGCTTCAGGAGCGTCTGAGTAGCCCTGGGGGTCACAGCGGGCTCTTCCCTGCGAGCGGAGGAGCTGAAGGGCCTTCCACACAGGTGGAGCAAAGCTCACTCTTGAAAGCTTTGACACCACGTTGGTTCTGGGAATGTTCTAGAATGAGTGGTGTGCTGGTCCTGCCCCTCCTGCCATGAGGGTTGGGTCTGACACCCTACAGAAGCCATGCCTGGGGCTGGGACAGGTGGCCTCAACCCAACCCCAGGGCAGGGAGACAAGCGGCTGCGATCTGACCCTGAGTGGCTGCTCTTCAGGTGCTCGAGGGTCAGCATCCTGTGGCTGTCACGACAGATGGCCACACTCTGGGGGGCTTCAGCAACAGCATCTTTTCACATTCTGGAGGCCAAGTCTGACAAGCAGGTTTCTTGGGGCCGTGCTCCCTCTGCAGGCTCCTTCCTGCCTCTTCCAGCTCCTGGGGCTCCAGGCATCCCTTGGCTTGTAGCCACATCACTCTAGTCTCTGCCTCCATCTTCACGTGGCTTCTCCTCCGTGTCAGTGTCTCCTCTTCTGTCTTTTATGAGGACGCTCGTCATTGGATTTGGGTCCTCCCAGATAACCCAGGATGGTCTCCTCATCTCAAGATCCTTAAGCACATTTGCAAAGACCCTTTTCACCATAAGGTGACTGTTACAGGTCCGGGGTTGGGACATGCACACCTCTCTGGAGGCCACATTGAGCCCAATACACCTCTCCCTCTGCTGCTGCAGACATCTGCTTCTCAGGCCCGGGCGCCTGGACACGGTGGAGCAGAGAGCTCCATGGAGGTGCCCCTTGGAGCCCACGCCCTGCACCACTGGCCCCTTCTGCTCTCCCCTCTCCTGCAGGCTGGGTGCCCGCCTTCCCTGTGCCCAGGGACTGGGCAGTACAGGGTCGCCTGGTCGCACGGCCTCCTGGGGCTGCAGCTTGCAGCCCAGCATCGAAGCCTGCAAGAGGCGCCCAGCCAGGGGCACACCAGTGCTTGCCAGCTCCAGCACCCCCACCCTCTTGCTGGTGCGAGTGGGGCTGACCCCTCCCAAACTCAACACTCTTGCCCTGGAAGGTGGCTGGAACGTGGGGCTGGAGGCCAAGTGTGAATACAGCAGCCCCAGAGCATGGCGGCAGCATTCTCACCAACTCAGGTCTGAGTGGAGCTGGTCTGGGTCCATGTAGAACTGCATGGAGACGAATAGCAGGACGCCGTGATGCAAACTAGGCCTACTGAGGCTGAGGTCACCCAGTGGAAGAAGAACCTGAGGGAGAGGCAGAGGCTGAGGCCGGGGCACAAGAGCCAGCTGAGGACAGACAGGCCAGGTACCAGCCGGCCACCCATGAAGAGAGGGGACCTGGGTGTTGCCGCCACGCTCTGGCCCACCCTGCTCTGTGCCCCACATCTGACCATTCCCGGTTCTCCAGGCAGATGCACCTGACTGGTGATGACTGTTGGTCACACCTACAGTTTTGACTGCCTTGCAATTTACACAGTGCATACATGGCTTCATTTAATCCCCAGTCGGAGGCTGTGAGGAGGGGAACCAGCCCTTTTTCACAAATAAGGAAACTGAGGCTCGTAGACACCGCCTGACGTGCCCAGGCTGACCGAGCCAGCTGGGCGTGGCCGGCCCCAGGGTCAGAAGTGCGCCTGCACTGCCCACCTCCCGCTTTGTTCAGACCAGGGCTCCCTCCTCCATGAGCGTGCAGGCTGGGCCCTGAGTTCTGGAACCACACTGGGGGCTCATGACTGAACATCATGAAACCCAGCGTAGTCTGTCTGTGAGCATGGCTGGTGCTGCTCCACAAAGCACCCTTCCCTCTGGGTGCTCCTCCGAGAAGGCAGTCCCTCTCCCTGCCATGTGCCCATGTGCCCCTCATGGTGGGGCCACATGCCCTCAACATCCCCGTATAGCACCTTCCAAAGACGAATCTGACCAGCTGAGGAACCAGACACTGCCACCACAAGCCAGCATCCAGGAGGCAGCGGGGCCTGTGGCCAGCATGAGCGAGAGGATCTGGCCCTGCCTCTGGCCACCTGGGGCTGCTCCTCTCCAGGGGAGCAGGAAGGGCGGGGCCGCCCAGCTCCCTCCCAGGCATGCAATTCTGCAGGACACACGTTCTCTCCTGCGTCTCCAGGTCTCCCGTGCAGCATGGTGGGTAGACAGAGGGAGCTGAATCTCACAGCAGGTGCTGACACTCAGCCGGGACGGGCAGCCTGCTCTGAAAGGGGCCAGCCCAGGCCCCTTTCAGACCTGGCACAGAATAGCAGGGGATCTTCATGTGCTAATGGACAATCTGGCTCAGAACACGGGGCCCCGAGAGCCCCACAGATCCTCTGCCTCGTGTGCAGGGGAAATGCTCACTCCCGTGCTCCGTGGTCTGGCCACCTGCTCTCATAGGTGACGGCCTTGACACAGAAGAGGCAGATGGGCCCAGGACATCGAGTTCAGGGGCCTCAGCCAGCCTCTGGCCTTTGGGTGGGGCTGGCACCTGGGTGTTCATAATAGGGTCCCTAATGATTGACTCTGTGTGATGAGCTAGATCTGGCATGTCCAAAGGTGGCTCCATAAACATGTCAGAACCAGACAAGGAGACCAGAGGGGCAAGGACGCTGGGCTCTGCCATGCAGGAGTAGAGGGAGGTGGTCCCAAGAGGACACCTCCTGCCCGTAGCCCCTGCAGTCCATGCCCTCTTCCACCCTCTCACCCACAAGGACCCTCTGTCCCCTGCCCTTCCTCCTATATGCCCCCCCATGGCCTCTGGGTATCATCCTTGCCCCTCCTCACAGGTAGTTCCCAGTGCCCATGCAGTTGTTGAGCCATTCACAGTGGTGGTCAAAGCCAGTCATGCACTTGTTGCAAGATCCACAATGTTTTGCTTTCAGGCTCCTGGAAGGAAGAATCGGGGAGGTGCCCGTCAGCCTCACATGCAGGGTGGGGTGAGGTCAGAGCCCGGTCCTCAGGCCTGGGCGCCTTGAGGGACTAGTCCCCTGTGGCATGGGAAGTGAGTGTCCAGCAGGAAACAGGAGGCCAAGACCTCTCCTGGGCTCAGGGGAGGGCAGCCCCAGAGGCAGGGCACCACTCTGAAGAGAGACCCCCAGCCTTCCCGCGAGCCCGCACACTCACTGGGTGAGGGTCCGGGAGCAGGCCACGCTGCCACGTGGTGCCGGGAGCCGAGGCTGTGGCTGGACCCCACTCTGTGCCTACTGGCCGCCCTGCAGCCTCACGCAGCCGGCAGCCCTGGCCCAGGCCGCCCTCAGATGTGCCCAGGGCCCGAGACCCTGACCAGCCACCACTTTCCCTCCTCCTCTCTTGGGGGGGCAGGAGGCTCATCTTAGAAACCCCAAGAAAGACAGCCCTCCCTGGCCCTGGCCCACAGGGGGGACTGAGGATGGAACACGTCTGAGGGCCGCTGCTTTGCATCTGGGGGCAGCGAGGGCGCCTTTGCAGAAGCAGACACGCCCGAGCTGCTGCCTCCGAAGCCGCAGCCGCAGCCACCTCCCAGGGCGGAGCCAGGAGTCCCAGGGTGGCACGGGCAACGCCTGCAGAGCTCGGTCCCCAAGAGGCCGGCAGCCTGCGAGCCCCCACACCCCCGAGGCGCTCCCACCCGGGGCTCTGCGTGAGGGCCACTCACAGGAAGACTCGCACAGGTGACAATATTGGTCTTCAATCACATGCTTGTGCTTAGAACGGTCGAAAGGGGGCATTAAGTCCAGGTAGTTCTTCTTAAATCTCACGCTGGGCTCAGCTGGATCGATGGTCGTGGCAACCTAGTGGACAATCAAATGACAGAAAAATACTCCGCCAGTCACCTGGGAGGGGTCAAGGAAGAACAGGGCCCTGGCCACTGGTCAGCCTACCACAGACAGGGCATCACGCACGCAGCTTGGCCCCTGGACCCCTTCGCCTCATTGCTGTCCCTCTCCACAGCCTCCTGTCGCGGCGGGCACAGTCCAACAGAAGGCACCGCCCCCGGAGCTCGGCCCAGCCCGCATGGGGACCCGGAACCGCTCCGGGCCCAGGGCAGCTCTGCCACATCTGGGAAAGGAATCCACACATGCGGACAGGGACCTGCGCTGGGTAAACACTTCGGCTGTACGCTGTAAAGCCTTTAGCATTTTAAAAAAGTCCTTTCTTGTTAAACCTTGCTGTTGTTTGCTGGACAATGCAAATTGACTCTTTAGGAGACTGTTGGAAAAGTGGAACTGGCCAAAGTCTGCAGCTCCTTCCCACTGCTCTGCACCCTCTGTCCTCCGCTCCAGCCCGCCCTCCTGTCACCGCCCAGTCTGGCAGCACACTCTCCCTCGCCAACGAGGGTGGCCTCACGGGCTCAGATGGGGGCAGACCCCACGCGGGTCGGTGTCTGCCCTTCTTACAGGGATCCCAGACGAGGTCCCTGACGCAGACACCGCACCCCAAGCCTGCAAGTCCCCTCAGGACTCCCTCTTGCCACGTGTGTCCCTGTGGCTGCGTCTCCCCTAATCACCGTCTGTGTCCCTGTGGCCCTGTGGCCCCCTTCGCACTCCCCCCTTTCCATCCCTGTGGCTGCAAGTCTCCCCTACTTCCCGTCCATGTCCCCGTGGCTCTGTGGCCTCCTGGGTCTCCCCACCCCCACATGCTCATTCTCATTTTCTTCGTGAGGAGCCTCTTGAGGCCGCCTCCACCTTGTTAGCCCTCCTGCTCCTGTACTTCCCGTGGTGGAAACATCCTTTTCCTTCCACCCCTGACGTCTTCCAGGAGCCCAGAGATTACATTCACTCTTCTGCGGCCAGAACACAAGACGCCAAGCACTCCCTCAGCCAGCACCGGTGCATACCGTAGCCCTCACCTCTCCAGTGAGTCCTGGCTGAGCACAAAGACAGACACCTCCCGCTCAGACCGAGCTCAGCTGAGAAGTGGCCAGGCCTGTTGGTCTCCGCAGCAGCCACAGAGGCCAGGATGGCTCGCAAAGCTGAGGGGGGAGGGGTGTGCTGGGGCAGGCAGGGGCCTCCAGCACAGAGCCTGCTCACCTCCCACTCTTGGACCCACTTTACATGGTCCTGAGTTCTGAGTAGAAAACATCACAACAGGTTTTAATAAAAAAAATCAGCTTGTGGCCCTCCCTGACCCCCAGCTTCATCTGATGGAAACAGAACATGAGTCGTGTTAGCAATTTTAAGCTTTCTGGTGGGCACATTAACAAAAGTAGAGGGATGCAGGTGACACAAACGTTCCCATGTCCCTCTTGGTCCCATGGAACACCAGCAGACACTCTCTCAAGGCACATGGCGGCCTGGGCTGTGGGGGCTAGGGGCTGGGGACTGCCCAATGCCCCATGGGGAACCCCTGCGGGGCGGGGCCCAGGCCCAAAGGCCAGACCACTGGGGGTGGGGTGGCTGCTCCCCAAGGCCACAGGCAGGTAACTGCCAGGCATTTCTATGTCTGGTCTTCATGCAGAATCGGTGTCAGAGGGGACGGGAGCCCCAAGGGACAGCCACCCTGCCTGCCGCAGCACCGTCTACGTGCTGCATCCATGGCCTGTGGCCCCGAGGGGCAAAGGGGCTGTGGCCTCGTGGAGCATCGCCCCCACGCTGTTCTGGAGGGCACACCCTGTGCCAGCCCCATGAGGCTCTGCTTCTCAGCCCATGGTCAGCTGCTTCAAGCTGCTGTAACAGAACACCTGAAGCTGGATGACTTAGAAAAGTGGATTTATTTAGCTCGTAGTTCTGGTGGCCAGAAAGTTCATCTGGGAATCTAGTGGGGTCCTCGGCTGTGTCCTCTCGTGGTGGGCAGCGGACGCGGAGCCACGTGCAAAAAGAGCAGGTGGTGGGGGGAGGGCGCATGAGGACGCTGCTCTCTGGGAGTGAGTCCTTCTTGGAGGGCGTGCAGAAGGCCCTCATCCATCCGGGAGGGACCCGCCCTGTACCCACACACTTCGCAAGGAGGCCCGCCTTCCAGCCAACTGTCCTGGGACCGAGTTTCGACACAGGCTTGGCAGGCACAAACCAACCCAAGGCACCCACCCTGGGCGCCAGCAAACAGGCCCGGCGCAGGCGTGCAGCCCACCAGCGTCTCGGGCCAGCAACCCGCCAGGGCATGACAGAGGCTGTGGGTTTTGGGGAGACATGAGAATGTCACAATTAACTAGAGAACGACACCAGCACCCTCCAAAAAGGGTGGCAACTCCTAAGGCCCATCCACCTGCAAAAAGGGCTTGACTCTGAGAAGAGGGGCAGTTCTTGGAAATAGACTTTACGGCCACTGTACATAGCAGAGGTATTGCTTAAGCTGTCGATGAGTGTAAACCTCTGAGGAAGAAAGAGCTCCCACATAACCCAAGATTAACAAGGCCTCGCCCTCGGAGGCGATGATGCCTCCTACACACAGCCGCCTTCTCCAGCTGAGCACGCGTGCGTGGCCCCTGCAGACAGGGCAGGGCAGTGACTTCCCAGAGCCACAGCCCGCAGCTGGCAGCCTGGCCCTTGCCCTAGGCTGCTGAGACACTTGCCGGGACTGCTGACCTGCACTATGGGTGAGGGTGTGGAGAAGCAGGGACAGTACTCATGTGCCTCTGAAGAAGACCAGGAAGCCGCTCTGCCAGGCACCCCAAGTCCAGAGGGGTATCAGGGACCTCCCCAGCTGGCTGGGGCAGCTTCAGCATGCAGGCCCTCCCTTGAAGACGTCTGCACTCCAGGAAGACAACTTCAGAAGTGTGCAGGACCAGGGCCCAGTCGCCGCACACCTGCGGGAAACATGCAAGAGCCATGACCCCCAGCCCAGGTCGACGCATAAACGCGGACACAGGAATCTCAGGATGGGCCCCAGTCAGACTGACGCTGCGACCTGCCTCTGCCCCTTCTGGTGGGTACACACCGTACCGTTTCCATCACAGCCTATGTCATGTGCTGCCACTGCCACTTTCTGTCCTCACAAATGATGTTTCTGGGAACCTCCCAGCAGCTCTGCTTTGACATGGCCAGAACTGCCCAGTGCCAGCCCACCAGGCACCACTCAGGAGGCCCGGCGTGGGGAGCGCATGACTCGTGTGCACATGCACCAAGTTGGTCTTGTTTGAGTGTAGCTCCAACAGAAGAGAGCCAACGTTGTATGTGCTTCACCCAGCACTTCATCCAGACAGGCACAGGGAACAGCCTGGCTTCTCCTGCCCTCCCTGAGCATCTGTCAGCCCTGAGGCATTAGGACCTAGAGCCTAGTGTCCTAACCTCAGGTCCTAATGGCTCCTGCACACTGCACGTGTCACGCCCCATGGTACCCTGCGGGATGCGGAGAATGCAGGCCGCATACCAGGGAGTAAGGGGAAGGCTCCAGGAAGTGGGTGGTGCACTCGCCCTTGGAGGGCACCCTGGGGACCCACCTGCAGGAAGCATTTGTCCTACTCCCAGAGAGCTCGGACCTCTGGAGTCCTGGCGGGAGCAGAGTGCGCCTCCTCACCAGACACCGGCTCGTCTCTGGGCCGCGGCCCTGCATGTCTGACCCTCACGCAACCCCAAACTCCTTCTGGCTCCAATGGGCCACAGCTGCGCTGATGCTCCGCCCGGCAGGACAGGTCTCGCCGGCTTCCACCCACGCCCAGGGCACTATGAGGACGCTCGCCCGCTCTACAGGGCTGTGGCCGTGTGGCTCGCTGGCGACGCCTGTGGGCCTGGCGCGGCAGCTGCCCACTGCCCACGGGGCCGCTCCAGCCGCAGCCCCTCCCTCCACAGGACGGCGGGCTTCAGCGTGTGCCCGGCTGCTGGAGGGCCAGGGCGCCTGGCTCTCGTGACTCGACTTCCCACAGGGGCAGGGCCCCAGCAGGAGGTTCTGCCAGACGCATAGGCGAGACTGGACCTCACCGTGGGTGTGAGAACCAGGCTGGGTGACCAGGAAGACGGGCCTCGTGGAGAAGCCCCTGTGAGCACCTTGAACTCTGCACAGAGCTCTACGGGGGTCTGTGTTCACAGAGCTCTGCAGACACACAAAGGCATCCGGTCAATATGTCCAGCTGCTAATGACTTACGGACCCTGCGTGTTTCATCGTGACAGGCAGGCAGCTTGCTCTTTCCCGCAGGACGTGTTCCTCCCTCAGGCTCGCCCGTCACAGAGAAAGCGGGTGCCCGCCCTCACCCTCAGCCCATGCCGAGTGCTCCCCACGGACCCTGCGCAGCGAGGGCTTCTGATAGGATGTGCGGGACTGACGGTGAGACCGGGGCCAGCCAGCCCAGGAGGACGGTGGGGCAGAGACAGGTGTGTCCATACCGGCACAGGGAGGGCCTGGCCCATACCAGGATGCTCAGAACGGACCACAACAACTCCACAATTCGGTCTTACCCTTCGTGTATTGATTTCACTGCTCAGGATTTGGGGGTCTGTGCACAGTGACATTGTCTCTCTGCTGCTGCTAGTACAGACGGTTCAAGTCTCCCTGGCTGCTTCCTGCTGGCCAAAGGGGACAAGATAAAAGTCTTTGTCTCATAAAAAATCTCTGCACACATAAATTATAACTTAAAAAGAAGCAATTAAAAGCTGCCTACAAGGCTAGTCCTTTGTAGAGGCCGCAGGATCTGGAGACTGAAGAATCTCAGTCTCCCTACTCAGCCCCTTTCTGCCTGTTGCTTCTGCTCCAAGTGCCCCCGCCTCTCTCGCCTCAGCCAGTTCCTCCGCAGCTCTGGCCGCGGCTCAGGTGCCTCCCCCAGGAAGCCCTGCTGAGTGCAGGCTGCCGTCCCCACTGGGGCCTGGACAGTGTTCTGTGCTCTCTGCCAAGACTGCGGCTCCACAGGGGTGGGGGCAGCACAGCCAACGGTGCCTCTGCCACCTCCCCAGGGCCTGGCGTCACACCTGGCACACGGCGGGCACTCAGTTCCTACAGTCGCTGAGCGGACACAGAGCTAGAACACAGACGCAGTAAGGACAGGCACAGCTGCCGTGTCTGCAGTGACGGCAGTGCTTCTATTCCCTGTCAGATCACCCTCACCATAACTCAGTCCCATTTTACAAAGAAACCGAGGCCCAGCAAAGGTCCGATACGGCACCCAACGCAGTGTGGGGAGCCTGGACTCCCTCCAGGTCCTGCTAAGCTGAGGAGAGGAGAGCTCCCCTCATGGCTGGAGAAACCTCTTCATGGGGGCAGCCTCGAAGAGGCAGGGCCTAACAGTGGCCTCCTCCACCCTGCACCCCCAGTCAATGCCTGGAGAGGGTCCGCTGGTCAGAGCAAAGGCCACCACCATTCAAAAGTGTGTAACCAAATCTAACAGCCGATGGTGTGAACTCTGTCTGGCATCCGATAAACAACTACCAGACACGCAAAGCAGCAAGAAAACGTGGCCCCAAACCCGAAGAAATAACAAGAAGAGGGAATGAGCAGACTAGAAACGTGCTCCACGTGTTCCAAAAGGGCAGAGAAAACACCACCATTTGGGTGAGAAATACAAAACATTGGAAAAGCCAAACTGAGCTTTCGGAGATCAAAAGTGAAAGCTCAGGACTGGCGGCAGATCCGTAAGCTGGAGGGGACGTACCCTTCAGGATGCACCCCGAGAAGAGGAAGGGTGGGGGCAGGGACCTGGGCCACATGTGGACTCGAGAATCCCAGGAAAAGGGTGGGCTAGTGACTTCTGAGCAACGTACAGCCCCAAATTTCAATATTTGATAAAAGCTATAAACCCTAGGTTCAAGAAGCAGAGGAAAACCCAAGAATAGCAGCTCTAAAGAAAAGTAAGTCTGGGCATGGTGACACACACCTGTAATCCCAGCACTCGGGGAGGCCGAGGTGGGAGGATTACTTCAGGCCAGGAGTTTAAGACCAGTCTGAGCAAGAGTGAGACCCCCGTCTCTACCAAAAATAGAAAAATTAGCTGGGCATGGTGGCACATTTCTCTAGTCCCAGCTACTTGGCCCAGGAGTTTGAGGTTACAGTGATGATGCCATGACACTCTAAAAAAAAAAGCAAACCAAGGAACATCATAACTAAACTGCTGAAAAACAGCAGTAAGGAGAGAATCTCAGAAGTGCCAAGAACAATAGCTGGTGTGTAGAAAAGTGCTACCATGGTAGCCCAAGGCCACTGTTTTCAGGAAGGCCGGGATGGGGCTGCAGTCCAGAGTCTCGGGCTCCAGCAGGGCTCTTGCAGCTGACAAGGTGCTGGCAGCACAGAGCCACACAGCGAGGTGCTTCACACAGAAACCCACTTTTTTCTAGGAACCTGGAATCTGCTATGTGCTGGGCCCCCAGTAAACCCTCCGGGCATTTCCTGATGGTGGAGGGGTCAGCTAACCAGAAGGGCATATCCTGCTGGGCACCTGCATGAGAGCAGAATTGGCAGAGACAAGTGGTGCATCACCCAGGAGCCAGCAGGACTCACGGGTCCGGTGATTGTCAAGGCACAGACTGCAGTCGAGAGGCAGACGCAGGTGAACCCAGTCTGGAGCCCTACGGGAGGTTCTGCAACAGGGCAGCTGAGGACTGCAGGCCCTCAGCCCACTGGCCAGGCTGGGTCGACTGGGAACGTGCTCACCCGGCAGCCTGGGGCCAGCGACAGAGGTCACTGCTTCGCAGCCAAGCCAGACATTCTTATAACTGGCTCCTTGAACAAACTTCAACAACCCCTGTATGTTTTCACACCATCTGAAAAGAGCTGAGCAGACAGAAAGGAAGCATGAATCTGTGTTCATATTATAAACTAAAATAAAAATTTAAGGCTCACCCCTCACCGGGTGACTGAATGGACCCCCTCGTAGCCAAAGGAATATCCTAAAATTAAATTGTCTGCCAGGAGGAGGGAGGTCAGACTTCCCTTATGCCCCCTCCCTTCTTAGAGACATCCTTTGTAACCCATTAACAAGCCTAAGAGTACGCAAGACAAACCTGCAGGTCCTCAATTGACACAACAAATCTATGGCCTGTGGCTTATGTCTGATAACAGCTCCTTATGTTAAAACATTCCAAGCCTTTAGACAAAGCTGCATGTCTTTAACCAATTACAGTCCAAAGAATCTTTAAACCCACCTGTAAGCCTTTGCGATGTCTCACCTTTTTGGGCCAAAGCAATGTATGCCTCCCACATATTGATCGATGACTTTACCTGTAACACCTGTCTCCCCAAAATGTATAAAACCAAACTGTGGCCCAGCCACAGCGAGTCCACTTGCCCGAGGCCTCTTGGGAGTGGTTCCGGGTCATGGTGTTAAGGCCTAGGGGCCATAGGTGTTGAGGTCAAAGCTTCGGGTTGCTTGTGCCCCTTTGCGCAGTGGTGGGAAACAAATTAACTGAATGCATATCCTACCAGCTGCATGTCGTAAAATCTCGCAGTGCCCAGGCTAACTGACTCTGCTTCTGTAAATAGCGTGCTTTGAGATAAATCTGGCACAGGGGCTCAAGGCTGGACGGAGGTCCTACCAGCTGGAAGGAATGTGATGAAATGTAGAAAACAAGACCCTGAGGGCCACTGAGCCTCTAGTCACACAAGCCCTCTGCAACTGTGCTTGAACAACTAGATAATTTTTTCAGAGTGTGGTTTTTGCCTTTAAAAGGCGCGGGGCTCTGGGCGGGAAGGTCTACTTCTGGCTCGAGCTGCGCCGGCTGCCGCCCGAGTGCGGAGGGGCGCCGGGGTGGAGATGCTGGCTGTCGCCGCGCAGGGAGCTGCCGCCGCTCGGCTGCTTCTCCGGGAGGAGGAAAGGGAGGGAGGGACGAACTCGGCTGCCGCTGCCTCCGCCTCTGCGAGCCTTACCCGCGCGGCAGCTCTGCGCCCTGGCAGCGCGGAGCGAGGGATCCGCGCGGGGCGGCCCGTTGCCCGCGCTGGCGTTCGCGGGCGCAGCGCCCGAGGCCACCGGGCGTGCGTGCGGGGGCAGCGGCAGTTGGTAGTGGCAGCGACAGGAAGCCGCGGGGTCTCCTCCCGCACCTGGGAACACTGAGGCTTCTCGCCGTTCCCAGGACGGGAATAGCCCGTGTCCCGCGTCCGGACGGTGGAAGTCACCACCCCGCAGCTGCAGGAATGGGGAACAGAGCCTTCTTCATTCAGTGTGTGCCTCGTGGGGGGGGGGTTAAAGTTTTTTTTAAAAGAAACATTTCCGTGCCACCATCTGTCATCGTTTCTGGAGAAATCAGCTGGAACCACCGGAACGTACCTCAAACCAGACGAGAGAGGCAGGAGCCCAGGCAGCACCTGCGGCGTCCGGGCCGCGCCGCCTCGGGGCAGGAACGCGGCTCCGCCGGCCTCGGGCGGGCTGCGCTGGGCGGCGCGCAGGGCTCCGCAGCCCCGGGCGGCCCCTAACCGACGTGCCGCGAGCGGCGGGCGTGTGGCTGGCACGCGGGGCGCCGGCCGGAGGGCGGGCGTGTGGCTGGCACGGGGGCGCCGGCCGGAGGGCGGGCGTGTGGCTGGCACGGGGGCGCCGGCCGGAGGGCGGGCGTGTGGCTGGCACGGGGGCGCCGGCCGGAGGGCGGGCGTGTGGCTGGCACGGGGGCGCCGCTGCCCTGCCCGAGCGGGTGAGCCGGCCAGGCACTCGCTGGCCGACTGCGCCGAGCTGCGCGCCCGGGAGGGCGAGGCACAGCCCTGGCCGGTGCGCGCCCGCCCGCCCGCTTCCCCCTCTGGCCCGCCGCCCTGACGGCCCCGCCGGCCTAGGCGTCCACCCGCTCCCCGCCCCGCCGCTGGGGCTCCCTCAGTCCGTTCCTGTGGGAGCCACGGGGCATGAATGACTTTTTTCTTATGCGTCTCCCCTTCTGGGCAACGTGGGTCTCTGGATTTCAGCTACAGATGAAGAAGCCCGGGACTGTTCTCCAGAAGCCAAGCTGGATGGCCCTGTGGGAATACATGCAAATCCAATTTTATTATTCTTTTTTTTCTCACGGATATTTTTAGAGCTTATCTTCAGAATAATATGTAGGTGACACTACAGGCTATTAAAACGACATTTACTGTATATGTGTTATGTGGTTAAGCTTGCTGGTCATGATGTTTTCTCAATTCCTGCACTTTCAGCCTGTGGGTGTCCTCATTAAAGATGAAGCACATCTCTTAAAGGCAGCTTATAGTTGTCTGTTTCTTTGTTCGTTCTGTAATCTGTTGACCCACTCCATGTCTTTTGATTGAGTAATTTAGTCCATTTACCTTTAAGGAACTGTTGATAGGCAAGATCTTACTAGTTCTATTTTGTTAATTGAGTTCTGGCTGTTTTGTAGATCATTTATTGCTTTCTTTTCTCTGGTTGTCTTCCTTTGTGACTTGACTTTTTTTGTAGTATTATGCTTTTATTCATTTCTCTTTACCCTTTGTGTATCTAGTATAAATTTTTATTTAGTAGTTACCATGAGGTTTAATAAAACATCTCATAAAAGTCTATTTTAAGCAGACAACTTAATTTTGCATACAAAGTCTATGCACTTTTACTCCCCGAAACACTTTATGTTTTGATTTCAGTTTACATCATTTTATATTGTGTCCCAATAACAGATTTTTGTGCATATACTTTTGTCTTTTGAAGTATACCAGAATCATAAGCAGTGAACATGCCATCATTGCAGTATTATATTTTGTATTTGACTATATATTTATCTTTATAAGGGCTATTTATATGTTTATATGCCATCATACTGCTTTTACCATATACATTTTTCAATTTAAAAAACCCCTTTAGTCATCCCTGAGAGGCAGGTCTAGTGTTGGTAAACACTCTCAGATTTCATCTGGAAAGATCTTTATTTCTGAATGATAGTTTAGTTTACAAGGTTATTACTTCACTCCCTTAACCAAATCAGGCACAGGATGGTGTGGTCCAGAGTTACACCCCGCAAGCAGCCATCATCAATTGTGCGCGGTTCACCACCATGACAGGCACAAACTACAAGGCCGTATTACAGTACAGGAAAATTACTGTTCTAAAACTCTGCAATTTCTGT